>PVKB01003376.1:0-204838 GCA_004027205.1 Ctenodactylus gundi
GGTCACCAGAAGTAAACACTGAAGAAGGAAAAGGGACAAAGTTAGAATCAGCGGTGCAGCCAGCGAGGGCCGCCAGCCCCAAGACCGAACTGCGTCGTTTATTCCAGATGTTGCCATCATTAGGGAAACAAAATGGGAAACCGGTTACCTCCTCTGCAGGTCCAGTCGTTCCTGGGGCCATGACGTCAGCACAGGTAGAGTAAGGCGAAAGTCAAAACTGTCCCCGAGGGCCGCCGCGCAGAGACCTTGACTCCTGAAAGAGGACGTACAGACGAGCGGCCAGCGACGCAGAGATCTTCGGAGACGCAGGGGCTGGTTTTACATTCGTTCAAAAAAAGAGGAAAGCAAACTTTTCGTTAATTTAAAGCGACATGGAGAATCCCTCACCACAAAACGTTAATCGAGAAGACATGGGGACAGGAAGGAGCAAAAGGGGCCGGGGGCCGACACAGAGGCCGGGAGAGGAAAGAGCGCAGAGCGCGCGGCTGGCGGCCGGAAGCGCAGCCTCCTGTGTCCTTCCTCCTCTCCTCTTTTAAAACAAAAATCCTAACAAACCACACACTTACCCTCATGATGCCTACTGTACCAAGACTTCTAAAGTGAAGGCGCTGGGCCTTAAGGGTGGCGGGAAACCGGTAGGGGAGGAAAGCAAGCAGCGGCGACTACCCCAGCGCGCCGGACCTGGGAAGGAGCCGAAACAGCCAGGAGGCGGGAGAACCGTCTTGGCATTTATGCCACGAATACCCTCTCTTACCCACCCTCGCATTCCCGTTCCACTCCCACCCGACCACAGTAATTGAATTGTCACCTGCCCCCATCCCTCCCCGGGCCGCCGGGGCCACTTGGGAAGCTTGGCTTTGCCAAGCGCCTCCGGCCAGGGAGAGCGGCGCAGCCGAGCCGGCGCCCCCGAGGCCGAGGGGTTACACACGTCTACATAGAAAGACACACCGGACACGGTAATTAGGAGCAATTCACACGCTTGCGAGCGCGCGGAAACTTCTTGTCACGATATTTTCAACGCTCCTCCTCGCCCATTTTTTCCACTCCTCTCCAGGCGCGCCCCTCCCCTCCCCAAGGCGCACGGCGGAGCTTTAGGAGTTTCGAATCTTTCGGACACTGTAGAACGAGGGGCTCCCCGGGCGCGGGCCCGGCCAATCAGAGCGCCGCCTGTCTCCCCTGGCCAATGGCAGGCGCCACATTGTTGTCCAATTCTGTCTAATGGAGCCCTAAGGAGCAACAATAGAGCAGGCGAGCGGCTCATTGAGAGTCTGGCTGCGCCGGGCACTGGGCCCCGGATGAGCGCAGCGACCGGCGCGCACCGCAAGGGGACGCGGCACGGCGATCCCTGGGTCGCTGGTTCCAGCCAGGCGATCCTCAAACGGGCCCTCGGCCCTGATTTCCGACGGGAGGGTTGGACCACGCTGCGCTCGGAGGGGGTCCGGAAGTTCGGACATGGTGACTGAAGGAGGGTGACGTGGTCAGATAAGGGCCAGGGGCGAGGGGAAGAGGCCAAGAGTGCCAGCGTCACGAGCAGAGCTGGGAGGCGCGTACTGCGCCGGCGGAGGAGGATCCCGGAGCCCAAGGCAGGTAGTTGAAGGCTGCAGGGAGAGGAGGGGGACTGGAGGTGGGGAAGCGGCCCGGCCTCCGGCCCTCGCAGAGAAGGCCCAGGCGCTGCGGGCCTTGGGGACCCAGGAGCCTGCAGGGTCTGGGGGAAGAGTCACTTGAGCAAAGGGAGGAGGTCTGGGATTCTCCAGAGTCACCAGGATTCGCTCCCGGCTCTCTCGGGAACCAGATGCGGGAACGGGAGGATGGGCAGAGGAGGCCGAGGCCGAAGCTAGGAGCTGGGCCTACTCGGGCCTTGGGGTTTCAGCACCGGTGGAACTCCTGCGTAGGTGCACGGCCGGTTCCGAGGCAACTCCCCTGGCTCGTTGCGGTCTGCTGAGCTCCCCAAGTCCCAGAAACCCAACTTTGAGACCGGAACTAGGGAACTTGTGCTAAAGTAGGGTCCCAAGGGGCCCCTGGAGGAGGAGGGCGTGTCTGAGGCTGTTCCTAAACTGGGAGGGGTGGAAAGGGAAGTGTGAGGTGGTCCAAGAAAAAGCTCCCTTTGGAGTAATGCTTAACTTTTCACCGGACACTTCTCTCCAGCAACTTCTCCAAACTCCAAGGCTAGAAATGGTGCCACAGGCTTGTCCCTATACCTAACCCTAGCCTGTGCCTAAGCGCTTTTCTTTCATCTTGCTCATAGACCCTGGGTCTCAGGCACCCATATCAGCTGTCTTTCCATGATTTTCTTGTATCTCCAACTAATTTTTGAGCTGGTTTTGCCAAAAAAAGTTTCTTCTACTGAATTTTCTCTGTATGTGATTCCAGGGCCCCCAAACTCAGCTTCACACGCATTTTCTCTTCTGCTCTGGGAAGGCCTGCACCTTGTCATACGGACCTCCCATCTTTATGAGCCCCAAAGTCCCAACTTTGCCCCAAATTTGCTTTCTAGTCCTCATTCTACGTTTAGTAGAAAGCTATTTTTATTTTTTCTCTCGAACTTTCCTGCTCCTAAACATATTAAAGACAAAATACAAAGAACGCACAAACTCTGGCCCAGCCTGCTGAACTTTGCAGCCTGGCATCTCTTTCCTTGTCTTCCTTCTACCAAATCGAACGTTTTGTTCCGAGTTTTCCTGTTTCCCCTTGTGCTGGTCCGCAAGTGCTGGTCCGAATTTTTCTGTGTCATCCTGGTCCCACAAAGCAAACATTTCTCTCTTTCCATCTCACCCCAATGAATCTAAGCTTTTGGAGCTATTTTCTTTTCCCAATCTTCCTTACATTCATCTGAACCACTGTCTTTCAAACTTTATTTCTTTTTAATTTTTTTTTTCCAGAGGAACGGATTCAAACGAAATCTTATACCTGCAGTGTAAATCAGATATTAGAGCAGCTGTGATGGGCGTGGGGTCGGGGCTCGGATTTATGCGGAATGCACCTCCTCTTAGCAATTTGGCAACCTCTAGCCAAACCTCCCAGCCCGGTTTCCCTCTCTAAGGCTGGGGTCCCCGCGGCTGCGCTTTAGCCCGCGCACAGTACTGTCCTCACCGGGCTCTCTCCCTCTTTGCTACTCTCTTCCAAGTCAGGTCCTGCCATGGAGCTGCGCTCAGAGCTGCCTAGCGTTCCCGGCGCCGCCTCGGCCGCAGCGACAGCTACGGGGCCGCCCGTGGCGTCGGTGGCGTCGGTGGCGGCGGCGGCAGCGGCTGCCGCCTCGCTACCTGTGAGCGTGGCGGGCGGCTTGCTGCGGGCGCCACCGCTGTTGCTGAGGGCGGCGGAGAAGTACCCGCGGACCCCCAAGTGCGCGCGCTGCCGCAACCACGGCGTGGTGTCGGCACTCAAGGGCCACAAGCGCTACTGTCGCTGGAAGGACTGCCTGTGCGCCAAGTGCACGCTCATCGCGGAGCGCCAGCGCGTCATGGCGGCCCAGGTGGCGTTGCGCAGGCAGCAGGCACAGGAAGAGAACGAGGCGCGCGAGCTGCAGCTGCTCTACGGCACTGCCGAGGGCCTGGCGCTGGCCGCTGCCAACGGCATCATCCCACCACGGCCCGCCTACGAGGTCTTCGGCTCGGTGTGCGCCGCCGATGGCGGGGGGCCGGGAGCGGGGACGCCGCCGGGGACCGGAGCTGGCGCAGCGGGAGCAGGCGCCGCAGGTGAGAGTCGGGGATGAGGGGCGAGATCTGAGCGCTGAGGCGCCCGGCCTGGTGACTCGTCCCGGTACCGAAGGAGCAGAGTCCCCTTCTCCAAACTCCAGGACTACTGGAAGGCGCCTGGGGGGTGTAGACACACCACAGACCTTTCTGGCTTCGGGAGCGTTGGCTCTTTCCCATGAGGAGATGCTGTAGTTGTCCTGTCTCTACCCAGATCCGGCAGGTTCCCACTCACCTGTCACTTGCTGCAGCTTCTGTGCAGGCGGACACCTGCATCTTTCCTTGACTCTGTGCTCCCTAAGCTGCCCTGCCCTCAGCTGCTGGTCCCAGTTCTTTCTAGAAATCTGACCTCCCTCGCCCCGCTTGCCTGCACCACTTTCCATAGGCACAGAAGACAGCGCTCTCATTTTCCCGGTGCGCTTCCTTTTCTCTCAAGTTTCTAGCTCTCCCAAGGATCCTGTGCCCTTCTCCCTTCCAGCTTTTCCTCCTGGTTTTCTCAGGACAAACGCTCTTTCCCATGATTCATTTTCCTCATCTCTGTCTACTCTCTGCTGGGAAAGGTGGAGATTAGGCCAAGGTGAGGAGGGGTGATAATTCAGTTCTTAGCTTGGGAGGGGACAATTTCTTAGGTCTCAGTTTTAGACGAGATGAGTTAGAACTGTAAGATCTTCAGGTGTTTCTGTAGAGAGGCTTGAGACCTCCTCCATACCCAAAATGCCTCCTCCTACAGGCTGTGCTGCCCAAGGCAGGATTGGCTCTTGAAAAGTCCGCAAACAGTAGAACCTTCTACACAAGGTAGATAGATATAAGGTAGAAAGTATCTGGCTCCTCTGAACCAGTGGACCAGGCCCCTTTTCCGGGTCAGGGGTTGGGGGCTGAGAAGAGTATTCAGGGTAGAGGTGTTGGGGCAGAGATGTAGGAAAGACAT
Organism: Ctenodactylus gundi; assembly: GCA_004027205.1. Taxonomy (NCBI): domain Eukaryota; kingdom Metazoa; phylum Chordata; class Mammalia; order Rodentia; family Ctenodactylidae; genus Ctenodactylus; species Ctenodactylus gundi. The sequence goes on from PVKB01003376.1 coordinate 4,618, forward strand.
TAAGCTACACAGCACAAGTGGGTGGATTCTGGGAAATCCAGAAAGCGAACCAGCTCGAAGGCCCTGGGAAGAGAGACAGTGCTGTGGGAATCCGGGGAAGGAAGGATGAAGGGGCAAAAAGCCCCAGCACAGCCAACCGGGGCTTTGGGGCTCGGAGGAACCTGAGCCCCCAAGGGCTGATGTGCTGCACGCGGTCTTCCCCCAACTGTCTCACACGTCCCCATTTTCTCCCCTCTCAGAGGCCAAGCTGCAGAAGTTTGACCTGTTCCCGAAGACACTGCTACAGGCGGGCCGCCCGGGCAGCCCTCAGCCGCCACAGGTGAAGCCCTTATCTCCCGACGGCGCGGACTCGGCTCCCGGGACGTCGTCCCCCGAAGTGCGGCCGGGCTCGGGCTCGGAGAACGGCGACGGCGAGTCCTTTTCGGGATCGCCGCTGGCCCGGGGCTCCAAGGAGGCAGGCGGCAGCTGCCCGGGCAGCGCGGGCCCCGGCGGCGGCGGCGAGGAGGACAGCCCGGGCTCCGCCAGCCCTCTGGGCTCGGAATCTGGCTCGGAGGCCGACAGGGAGGAGGCGGAGGCCGCGCCGGCGCCGGGGCTGGGCGCGGGCCCGGGTCCGCGGCAGCGGACGCCGCTGGACATCCTGACGCGCGTCTTCCCGGGCCACCGACGAGGCGTCCTGGAGCTGGTGTTGCAAGGCTGCGGCGGCGACGTGGTGCAGGCCATCGAGCAGGTGCTGAACCACCACCGCGGGGGCCTGGCGGCCGGCTTGGGCCCCGCGGCGCCCTCGGATAAGGCCGCGGTGGGCGCCGCCGCCGCCGCGGAGGACGCGTGGCCGGGCCGCGTGGACGCCGCGGCCGCCGGGGCCCCGGGGCTGCCCGCGCCGCTGCAGGCCGGCCCGGCCGCTCCCCCGCACCACAGACCCTTGCTGGCCGGCGCCATGGCGCCCGGAGCGCTGGGCTCCTTGAGCAGCCGCTCGGCCTTCTCGCCCCTGCAGCCCAACGCCAGCCACTTCGGCGCCGACGCGGGCGCCTACCCGCTGGGCGCGCCGCTCGGCCTCAGTCCGCTGCGCCTGGCCTACTCGGCGGCGGCGGCCCACAGCCGCGGCCTGGCCTTCATGGCGCCCTACTCCACCGCCGGCCTCGTGCCCACGCTGGGCTTCCGGCCGCCCGTGGACTACGCCTTCAGCGACCTAATGCGCGACCGCTCCGCCGCCGCGGCCGCCGCCGTGCACAAGGAGCCGGGCTACGGCGGCGGCCTGTACGGGCCCATGGTCAACGGCGCGCCCGACAAGCAGTAGGCCGCGGGGGCCCGGCCGGGGCCCTCCTGCCCCCAGATGGGCTCTTCTCTCTCGGTTTCGTGGGTGGGTGGGTGGGTGGGGGCCGCGCCCTCTCTCGGCAGGCCGGGGAGTCAGGGAGGGCGAGGGCCGCCGGGCTCAGCCCGCCCTTGGGCGCTCTCCAAGGGACGGCGGGACAAGCAAGCGAGAGTCCCTTCTACGTCGCCCCAGTCCCCCTCTTCTAAAAATTTTCTTTAAAAATATTCTAACAAATATAAATTTAGGATGTACACACCTGTTGGCACTGAGTTGAGTCTTTGGGACACACACATATATATATATCGATATCAATTGTTTTTTTAAAAGGAAACAAGTTCTAAGGTGCACTTTCCTCGTGGCGGTATTTGTCGCTCTCTTTGTTGCTTATGCCGACAAGCATGGGTTTCCTTGGTGCAGTGTGAGTTTTTATATATGTATAAATCTATATATAATCTATACATATATATATACAAGCCAGTGTATAATGTTATAAAATGGAATTCTAAGTTATTAATTGTACTCTGTAGGTGACCTCGGTATTAACGTGAAAAACACTCAGAAACCTCGCGGGGAAAAAAGGACAGGATGGATGAGCTGGACTGTGCGCATTGTACTTAGCAGGTTTTCAGGTCGGCTCTCCCGTGACGTGACGGGTGACGGAGGAGGGATCCTGCCACCCGCCCCGTCGCCTGCGGCCGGGCCGTCCCCACGGAGCCCTCGAGGCGCGACCGACGTGCGGCCCCCCGACACAGGCCAGCAGCGGGAACGCCGCCGCCGCCGGACACCGCTCACTTTGTGCTTTCCTTTGCATAGACAAGAGCTAGAAATAAAATGATATTTTCTAAGAAAATCGCGCCGAATCCCGTCCCGCTTCTCAGGCCGAGGAGTGGGGTTCCGCGGCGCCGGGGCGTGTGGCGCAGGTCCGGCAGGGGCTCGGCTGTCGCGGGCACACGGGCAGCCCCGGCCGCCTCCGGGCTGCGGGCCGCCCAGCTCCGGCGCGGGACGGCAACGGGGGATCTAAGCCGGCTGTCACTCCGACGGCGCCCGGGCCTCGCAGGGAGCTGGCGAGGTGGCAGCCCCTTCCCGCGGTCCCCAGGGCCCAGGTCTGAGCGCAGGTGGCGTGGCGCAGGGTGCGTCTCGCTTGTCAGGTTTTTAGCCCGGGGCAGAGGACGTGGCGACCGGGGAGGGAGTTCCGCGGCTGTTCGCGCCGCAGGGCGGGCGGTTTGGGCGTCACTTTGGGGTGTCGCGATCCTGCCTTCGCCCCGCAGTGAGAGTGGCCGGGAGGACTCGCTTTCCGCCGCCGCCCGCGCCCCTTTCTCTCGTCCCTGTCCCCCCAATATCCCGATGCCCGGCTCGCCGCGGGTGCCCCCCTCCGCGGGAAGCAGGGCGCCCCTCCCCGAGGCTGAGCCCGGCCGCGTCCCAGTGTCAACTTCTGGGGCCTGCTCGAGTTCCTCCAGGCGGCGAAACTTAATAGCGGACAAGAAAAACGGTTTAATAAAGAAGGGCTTTAATAGGGAACTAATTTGATTGAGTTGCCTAATTCCACTTTAATTGGAAAGGGGGGTTGGCTGTTTGGTTATCAAGTGAGAGGGTGGCGACGAGATGAGAGTAGGGGGAGAAGGGGCGAGAGAAAAAAGACGCGGGAAGAGAGGTGAGCGAGACCAGGAGGAAGACGAAGGAGATGCAAAGGGCCGGAGGGCCGGCGGGGAGCGGGGCGGACGGAAGGACGCTGGGACCCTCCGGGGGAGCAGACCGGTTCGGGGCTCCTGGGTGGGGAAGGGCCTGCGCGGTGAGGTGCCCAGGGGCGCAGGCCGGCCTCCTGGCCCCCGTCCTAGGACACCCAGGGCTTCGCAGGTTGCAGGTGGTTTCTAGGTCAGCCCCACTGCGCACTGGGGCGAATCCAGCCACGTGTTCAGCCCCCGCCCCATTTTACAGAGGAGGAAGCTGAGGCCCCGGGCTGTCCAAGGCTAGTCCCGCGGCCCGCCCGCCTTCCCTGTCGCGGCCTCCGCGGGCCGGCTCCTTCCCTCTCGGAGCGGGCCCTCGGCCGGTCTTGGAGCCCTGCCAACTGTCCCCCTGGGGAGCGCGGGGACGCGGGGGCCTGGACAGGCGGAGTCAGCAAGGCGCGGAGCCCGGGCTGCCAGCCTCCTCGGGGGAGCTCCCGGGGTTCCCGGGTCGGCTCGCCCCAATGCGGGACCGGCGCCCGGAGTAGGCCCGCGGCGCGCCCACGGCGTGGAAGGCCCGGGCCCTCAGCCGAGCCGGGGAGCCGCCCCGGAGGGCCGCGCGTGGGTCCCTCGTGTCCCGGGAGGAGCCGGCGCCCGCTCAGGCGCGGGCCCCCAGGACGGAGAGGGCGGTGCGGTCAGCGTGGTCCCTGTTCCTCGGGGACGGGAATTCCGCTTGACCCCGGCTGTCCCCGCTGGAGCCTACGCGGCCCTAGGCCCCGGGACAGACTGGGGTGAGGAAGACGCTCCGGGAGGAGTAGTCGCTGACGATAGCGACCCTCCTCTCTCCCTCTTCTCCCCCGCCACGGGTCCGCGTCCCTGTCGCGCGGCAGCCGCGTCCCGGGCGCGCTCTCCCGCTGGCCCCCGCGGGACGGGTGAGAAGGAGCCGAGAGCCCACAGCCAGGTTCCGCGCTGGCTGGGCGTTCATCACGGATGACTGCAGTCAGTCAATATTTACGAAGTGTGTATTTACGGTATGCCAGACCCAGTTCTAGGACCTTGGGACACGCAAGTGCGCGACAGGCGTCTTCCCCGCAGCCTCCTTGGGTGGAGGTGGGGGAGAGGGGAAGGAAGGGCGGGGACTGAGCAGGGGACTGAGCTCCGCGACTCCCAGGGAAGGGCCGGTGGGGCGCGCGCTCAGCGTGGCTCCCTCCAGGGAACGGAGCTGGTAAGAGGATCTCTCTTCCTGGCTCCTGTAAGGATGAAATAATGTGTAAAAGGCCCGTAGCTCAGTGCTTGCTCTCTAGATAGATGTTCACTATTACGACTCTCTCTCTCTCTCTCTCTCTCTCTCTCTCTCTCTCTCTCTCTCTCTCTCTCTGTGTGTGTGTGTGTGTGTGTGTGTGTGTGTGTGTGTGTGTGTGTGTGTATGTGTCTCGATTCTCCGGATAGGATCTTGCTCTTTAGTTCAGGCTGGTCTTGAACTTAATATGTACCTCAGTGTGGTCTTGAACATACAGGGCAGTCCTCCTGCATCAGCCTCCTGAGTGCTGAGATTACAGGTTTATGCAACCCTGCTTGTTCTGTGTGGTGCTGAGAAATTGAACCCACCCAGGGTCTTGTGCTTGGTAAGCAAATATTTCGAGCTGAGCTGAGTCCCCAGCCCTTTATTGCAATTCTTATATTCTTTGGTGTGGCTACTGTCCCATTTAGCAGAGAAGTAAACAGCTCAGAAGGGTTTAGTGACTAGAACACGCTGGGCTTGTGAATCCTCTCTCTCATTACAGGTTATGGAGCTCACAGTGGAAGACACTGTGCCCAGACTGAGGGGCCACTGGAGCCAGACCGGAGACTGGCCCTGGAAATGCTGCTGAGCGGGCAGGGTGGGTGCCTCTGAGCCCCAGGGTTAGTGAGAAGGGGCATCTCATGGGTAGAGGAAGTTGGTGAGGGAGGGGGAGGAGGTGGGGATGGATTGCTGACACCAGGCAGAGGTCAGAAGCCAGAAAACTTTGTTGAGGGTACAGAGATTCCTAGTGAGATTTACATTTGAATTTGGTAGATTATTAGATTAAGAGGAAGACTCAACCCCTCTAAAGAGAAGCCTGGAAAAAATGGTGTTTCAGAAGACTGAAAGATGCACTTTGGAGAACAGCTGGGAGCCAGACCTTGCACTCTTGGCCTGGGGAATGGCACAGGCCAGGGGAGAGGTCATGGCTGACCCCAAGTGTCTGGGCCTGCGTGATACTTAGAGGTATGAGAGCACACAGTATTGTAGGTTGAGGGAACAAGTTTGCTTGGAAGTTTACTAGGACTTGGAAGATCTCTTTCCTACAACAAAAGGCAGAAGAAGCCAGCAAAGGGCCTGCAGCAGGGCCTTGGAAGGGGTGAGGTGGCCAGGAACAGCCCCTGCCCCACCCCTCCAGCAACAGGAAGGAGGACTCCGTCCAGGTGGACCTGGGAGGCGTTTTGAGACTTCAGAAGTTCAGGTTTTTGCCTTTCACCACTTCTGTTCATGCCAAGAGGACTGGCCTTTTAAAAGCATTCCCTTAAACTCTTGTACCCTTTAAAGATCATTGCTCTGGGGCAAGATTCTAGGCAGCCTGTCCCTGGATTTAGTACCACACAGAGGAAGCCTAAATTTGAGGGCTCTGGTGAGAGAGAGAGAGAGAGAGAGAGAGAGAGAGAGTGTGTGTGTGTGTGTGTGTGTGTGTCCCTTTCAACCAGTTCCTTGGGCTTCGCCTGTCAGGGGGCTTTCCTCCTTGCTGCCTTAGTCTGCCTCTGACCCTCCACACCCCATGGTCAGACCACGAGAAGCGCCGCCCCCCCCCCCCCCCCCAGCTCACTAGCACACCACATGCTCACCTGCTCTTCGCCCATGAGGATCCCCAAGGCCTTTTCCTCTCCTTTGAAGACTGACGTCATCTTGTCCGCGTCCCAACTTCACAGGGAAGCTGGAATGTCAGCGCTTCTTGCTGTCCACGTTCTTTTCATGTCTTATACTTTGTAATACGTGTGACTTCTTTATCTTAAAGCTCCGTGTTTCATTGCATTAGTCAGCCGATGGGACACAACACATGACACACATAACTCAAAGGAGGAGAGGTTTAATTTAGCTCATGATTTCAGAAGATCTGGTGCAATGGGCTTCGAGGCAGGAAAATCACTATGGAAGGTCAGGTTATAACAAAAGTCCTTAGTTCATGACTGCCTAGAAGCAAGACAGAGCAACAGTACCAGCCTGAAAATAGGCCAGAAAATAGTACTCAAAGTCAGGCCTCCTTGCCCAGAAGCGCCCGTAGTGTGCTCCACCACTCCCCTAGGGGATCCCAAAGCCAGTCAAGTTGATACTTCACTCTTAGTGCCACACCCATGGACATCTGAGCTGGGTGTGGCGACATACATCTGTCATCCCAGCACTCTGGGAGGCTGAGGCAGGAGGATTTCAAGTTCCAGCCCATCTTAGGCAATTTAACAGTTCAGTGAGGTTCTATCTCAAAAAATAAAAAAAGAGGCTTGGGATGTAGCACAGAGTAAAGTCTTTTTTGAGTTCAATTCCCAGTTCCTCAAGAGAAAGAAACAAACAACATCTGTTACTGCCCAATTTAGATCACACCTTCTGGCTGCCTAATTCGGTTAATTTTGTTGTGTAACAAATGACCCCAAATTTGAAGATTAAAAATAAGAAACATCTTATTATCTTAGGATTTTATGGGCTTGGAACTTGACTGAAGCTTGGCTAGATCATCTTTTGCTGCATATATTTTATGAATGAGCTGTCATGGTGGTATCTAGATGGTGGATGCATTGGCCTGGAGGGTCTTAGGCCGTGTCAGTCACATACGTGATGCCTGGTTTTGCAGGACTGAGAGGCTGGACTCAGGTGAAATGTTGATTGGAACATCCTATGTGGTCCTTCTCTTGTGGTAACCCCAAGGTATCTGACTCTTACCTGCTGACTCAGGTTCAAAGGCAGATATTTTAGCAGTAAAGTGAAAGCCATTTGGCATTTTATGACCTAACAGTTATAGGTCAGAGAACATGACAAGACTGTTATTTGCAAATGACTGACACCCAAGTCGTACTGACTTGAAAAGGGGAAGTGATTTCTCCTTTTCCTCTTCCTTTGCCTTTTAAACCCTGCTCTACCTCTTAGAACAGCTATACTATAAGTTGACTTTATGCCAGGTTTTCTTTAAATTAAGGCCACCATTAGCCTCAGTCTTCTGTTCTGCATCCCCAAACCCCCAGAAGCTAAAACTGTACAATCAATTTAGGAACATTTTTATCATACCCAAAGGAAACCCTGTACCTATCCATCAGGAGTCATTTGCTCCCTGCTCCCAAACCTGTAGGAATTTCTGTCTACTTCCTGTCTTGATATATCTTTCTTTTCTAGACAACTCATATGCATACATGTATATATACACACAATACCTTTTACTTATCCATTCACTGATGGACATTTGAGTTTCTTTCCACTTTTTGGCTATACATATCAGGCTGCCATGAACATTTGGGTTCGAGTTTTTGCATGGACCTATTTTCAGTTTCCTTGGGTATATACCTAGGAGTAGAATTGCTGGATCGTATAAGTCTATGTGTGTACTTATGGCGAACTTCCAAATTGCTTTCCACAGCAGCTGCATCATTTTGCATCCCTACCAGCAACATAACGAGATGTCAGTTTCACCACATCCTTGCGAACATGTGACTGTCTCTTCCATTCTAGCCATACTAGTGGACACAAATAGTGTTTTCTTGAGGTTCTGACTTGCACTTTCTATCTGGATGACAATGTTGAGCAGGTTTTCATGTACTTTTTGGCTATTGTATAACTTCTTTAGACAGATACCTGTTCCTGTTTTTTGCCCATTTTGAAATTGCTTTGTCCTTTTTACTACTGAGTTGTAAAATTTTTGTATATATTTCCAATGCCAGCTCCTTTCAACTAGATGATTTTTTAATACTTCTCTCATTCTGTGGCTTATCTTTTCACTATCTTGGTGATATTAACAAAGAAGTTCAATTTGTCCATCTTTTCTCTTCTTTTATTTTTTGGTGCTGTATCTGAGAAATCATAGCCTAACTCAAGGTTATGAAGATTTTTTGCTTGTATTTTCTTCAAGAAGTTCTATAGTTTTAGCTCTTATTAATATGCTTTGAATTACTATTTTTATCTATATGGGATAATGAACCTTATTTTTTATTTTTTTTTTGGTTCATGGCAATCCTCCTATCTCAGCCTCCTGAGTGCTGGGATTCCAGGTGTGTGCCACTATGCCCACATTATGTGATGCTGGGGAAATAAACTCAGGTACTTAGTGCTTGCTAGGCAAGTCCTTTAACAAGTGCTTTAACTGCTGAGCCATTCCTCCAGCCTCATTCATTCTTTTACACATAGCTGTTCAATAGTCCCAGCACCATTTATTGGAAAGACTGGTCTTTCTCACACTGGATAGTCCTGACACCATCGACAAAATTCAATTAGTCATATAAGTAGGGGTTTGCTCTTGAACTCTCAATTCTTTTGTGTCTATTTGTATTTCTCATGCTAGAAACACCCTGTCTAGATTATTGTAACTTTGTAGTGAGTTTAAAAACCTGAAGTCTGAGTTTTCCTAATTTATTCTTTTCTTCAAGACTATTTCAAATATCATGTACTCTTTGAATTTTGATAAGAATTTTAAGGTCAGCTTGTCAATTTCTCCAAAGAGATTAGCTGGAAATGAAAGTGTAGTGTGTTTAATCTGAGGATCGGTTTGAGAAATATTCCTGCCTTAACAATGTTAAATCTTCTGACTTGTGAACATGGGATGTCTTTCTATTTATTTGGGTTTCTAATTCTTTTTTTCAAAGTTGTATAGTCTTCAGAGTATAAATTTTACTCCTTTTTGTTCATTATTCCTAAATGTTTAATTATTTAATGTCACTGTAGCATCAAATTCTTAATTTCATTTTTGGACTGTTTATTGCAAGTGTATAGAAATCCAATTGATTTGTGTGTCCTACATAATCCAACTTTTACCCTACAACATTGCTGAACTCTGTTTTTAGTGGGTTCCTTAGGATATCCTGTTTTCAAGATTATGTCACCTAGGAAAAGATATTTTGCTTCATAATTTCCAATCTGATGCTTCTTATTTCACGGTCTTGCCTAATTTCCCTGGACAGAGGCTTTAGAAATACGTCAATCAGAAATGGTGAGACTATGCATCCTTGTTTTGTTCCTTTTCTTAGCGTGACATTACTTAGTTTTCATTATTATTTTGTGTGTGTGTGTGTGTGTTTGTGTGTGTGTGCGCTGGGGATGGAACTCAAGGCCTTGCACATGTCTGGGAAGCACTCTGTGACTGAGCTTTCCCCACGGTCCCTCACCAGTAAAAATGATGTTAACTGCTTTTTTGTATTGATACCCTATATGCGGTTTAAGAAGTTCCCTTCTATTTCTAGCCTGCTAAATGTTTTTGCAAGGTAATTGTGTTGAACTTTGTCAAGTGCTTTTTTTGTATTAAGGTGATCACGTGGCTTATCGTTGATACTATCAATAGTGTGTATTACATTAGTTGACTTTTGAATTTTTAAAAAAAAATCGTAGTCCAGAGTAAATCCTACTTGGTCCTGTTGTATAACACTTTTTATATATTGCTGGATTTAGTCAGGTGGTGTTTTCTTGAAAATGTTTGCATCTCTTATGCATATAAGGACTATCTGATATCTGTCTAATTTTGGTATCAATTTTGATTGCATAGAATAAGTTGAGTAATAGTTTTTCCTTTTTGAAATCTGTGAAAATTGGTATTAATTCTTTTAAAAATACTTGCTGAAATTCCTCTGTAAAACTATGCGGACCTGGGGTTTTCTTTGGTGGTAGTTTTTGATTACTAATACAACCTTTTGTTCAAAGCTGGCCAGATTTTCTTTTTTTTTTTTTTTGAGTCAGCATTTTTGATTTTTCATATTCCTAGGATTTTTTTTTTCCAAGAACAAACTACAGAATTCCAAGAGCAGCAATCTTTGTTTTCCTTGAAGACTTCGTCTGTGTCATATAAGTTATGTAATTTCTTGGCATTTAACTCATTGTATTCTTTTATAATCCTTTTGATTTCTGTAAGGTTGGTAGTAATATTCCTTCTTTCCCTCCTGATTTTGATTAAATTGAGTCTGAAGTCATTTCTTTTTGGTAGCCCTAGTTAAAATTTTCAATTTTTAAAAATATTTTAGGGGACAATTTAATGTTTTCTATTTTCTTATGATCTATCTCACTAACTTTTGCTTCCCTGCTTATTATTTTCTTCCTTCTCCTCACTCTGAGTTTACCTTACTCTTTTTATTGATGAATTTGAGATCTCATTTTCCATTCTTTTCCCCCCTTTTCCTCATTTTTCATTAGTATGTATTTGCAATTCACAGCGATGACACTAAACTTGAGAACCCGTGCAGGCACACACTGCATCAACTTCACATTTCTTCGCTTCCCCCTTCCCACTCCCACTCCCCTGCCTCCCACTATTCCACCCGTTAGACTGTGCTGCTTAGTTATATTCTGGCTTCTCATATTAGAGAACCATGCAATATTTATTCTTCCAAGCCTGATTTGCTTCACTCAGCATTATGATCTTAAGTTGTATTCGTTTTCCTACAAACGACTCAAATCTCTGTCTTGATGGCAGAGTAGTACTCCATTGTGTGTGTGTGTGTGTGTGTGTGTGTGTGTGTGTGTGTGTGTGTGTGTGTATATATATATATATATATATATATATATATATATATATATCACTTGCTCTTTATCCTTTGACAGGCTGACGGGTATTTGGGCATCTTCCATGGTTTAGCTATCATTAGCTGTGCTGCTATAAACATGGGTGACACGTGTTTCTGGTATATGTTGCTTTTAACTCTTCTGGTGGAAAGATGTCCAGGTGAGATATAGCTGGGTCAAAGGGGATAGTTACTTTCAGTTTTTTTTTTAGGAGTCCTCATGCTGCTTTCCACAGGACTGCGCTGTTTACAGTTCCACCATCAATGTAAGCATTTTCCTTTCCCCCTCACACCCTCTCCAGCTGTCAACCACTCTCACTGGGGTGGATGGAATCTCAGCGCTGTTCTCATTTGCATTTCGGTAATGGCTAAAGATGTCCAGTACATTTTCACGTGTTTGTTAGTTATTTGTACTTCTGGGAACTGTCTATTCATTTAAATTACCCATTTTTGAATTGGGTCTTCTATTTTGAGCAGTCTATTTTTCTTTGGTGTTTTTAATACTCCACTTATTAGCCCCCTGTTCAAGGAGTAGGTGGTAAGTTGTTTTTTACCATTTGGCTGGCTCTCTTTTCCCTGTGTTCTTGCTTTTGATGTTGCTGTTGCTTTGCAGAAACTTCTTAACTTGTTACAATCCCAATTGCTAATTCTTGGTATTATCTCTTTTGCATCAGGTTCTCTTTGCTTGTGCCTATGCCTTCAAGGTTTAACCTATTTTATCCTCAAGGAAGTTCCGTGTTTCTGTTTTATTTATTTATCATTAAACTTTATTTTAATGGGTCTCAAAATACTGTGACAGATTTTTAATACGTTTTGGTTTTAAAAGCTAATAATTTAAAGCTGCCACACATATTACACACATACACACACATAACCAAATGACACACGAATCATTCTCCCTTCCTTCTGAAGGTTTATTTCTTCAGTTTGAGAAATTGGTATGTCCATATCGCATCTTGATCAGTTTTGCTTCTCTTTCCCCTCAGCCCCCAACATCCTCTTTCTCTCTCCACGAAGTCTATCTTCTTACTCTCTTGTATCTCTCTTTCACTCTTTTATCATTTGGCTTTCTCAAAGTAAAGAAACCATATGACATTTTTGTTGTTGCTCTTATTTTGAGACAGGATCTTACTCTATCCTATAAGCTGGTCCTGAGCTCACTATATAGCTCAGGCTGCTTAGAACTCATGGAAATCCTGCTGCCTTATTCTCCTGAGTAGGAGGATGACAGGCTTGAGCCACATTGCTAAGCTAGTATTTGGTGCCGGGGGGTCAAGCCTGGGGCCTTGTGCTTCTTAGGCAAGTGCTCTAATCACTAAGCTACACCCCAGCCCCAGAAACCATGTGGTATTTAGGCAAGTGCTTTAACTGCTGTGCCATTCCTCCAGTGCCATCATGTAATATTTAATCTTCTGTGTCTAATTCATTTTACTAAGTGTAATGGTCTCAAGGGCATCCACAAATGACTCAAATTGATCATTTTTATGGCAGAGTAGTATTCTGTTGTATGAATAATCAAATCTTTATCTATTCTTCTGTTGATGGATATGTTGGCTGCTTCCAAAATTTAGCTATTATAAGTTGTGCTTCTATAATGGGTACGCATGTATCACTCTTTTATGATGACTTTACACTTTTGGGGGAAGATACCCCAGAAGAGGAATAGCTGGGCCTAACGGAATATGGATTTTCAGTTTTTTTTTTAAAAAAGAAATCTCCATATTGCCCTCCATAATGGTTCTACCAGTTCAGTCTCCCCAACAATGCAGAAGTGTTCCTCTTTCCCCATAGTCTCACCAACATTTGTTGTTTTTTTTGAGTTCTTGATACCAGCCATTCTTATGGAGTTTGATGGAAACTTAGTGTAGGTTTGATTTGTGTTTCTCTGATGGCTAAGATTCTGAGTCCTTTTTCATGTATTTATTGGTGGTTCAAAATTCTTTTTCTGAGAATTGTGTATTTATTTCAGCTGCCCATTTTTTTTTGGTTCAGTCTTCTATTTTGCAGGGTCTAATTTTTTTGGTTCTTTGTATATTCTTGACAGTAGTTCTCTGTTTATGGAGTAGCTGGCAAAACTTTTTTCCTATACAGTTTCAATGCCATCTTAATCAAAATACTGATAACATTTTTTAGAAAATAAGAAAAAAATGCTGCTAAAATTTATATGAAACCAGAAGGGACCCAGAATAGCAAAAGCAATCCCGAGCAACAAAACATAAGCAGGAGACACTGTGATTCTGGACGTCAGGTTATGCCACAAAGCAACAGCAGTAAAAACCACAGGATAGTGGCTCAAAAAAAGACACAGGTAGGTCAGTAGAACAGAACTGGGGATAAAGAGACAATCCTGAGCACCTTCAGCTACCTGATCTTTGACAAACGGGCCAAAAACATGCTGGAGAAAAGATGCTTCTTCAACAGATGGTCCTGGGAAAATTGGCTAGCCACATACAAAAGGATGAAACTAGACTCACATTTTTCACTATGGACCAAAATCAAATAAAAATGGATCAAGACCTAACATTAAAATGGAAACACTGAAGTTGTTGGAAGAAAAAAATAGGCAAAACCCTTGAAGACATAGCCAAGGACTTCCTCAATAAAGTACCCAGCACACGTGAGGTTATATCAGGAATCAACAAAAGAAATTATATCAAATAAATATTTTCGGCACAGCAGAGGAAACAGTCAACAGAGTGAAGAGAGAACTGATGGAATGAGAAAAAATTCTTCTGAAGGTTTCATGATTGTTCTGATTCAGCAGTCTCTTTCTATTAACTTTAAATGGCCAGTAGTTCTGAGACATTCTTCCACCACTGATGAAGAGTGGGGTGGCAGATGTTAGGGATAATGTTCCTTTAGCCTACTGAGCTTTCTGGGCAGATCTGGGGACCTTGCCAGCTCCAGTGTTGTTCTGGTCCATGGCTTTGATGACATCCATGGCAATGCTGTCTCATAACACAAACAGCCAAATGACCCAGAGGAGTTAGTCAGAGAAGCTCTCAACATACAGGGGTTTGCCTGGAATTATATCAATGACGGTGGCATCAACAGATTTCAAGACTTTTGAGCCATCTTCCAGATTCTAGCCCAACCAATGACCGAACTTTTCTTTCAGCTCAGCAAAACTGCAAGCAATGTGGGCAGTGTGACAATCCAGCACAAGGGCACAGCCAGCACTGATCTGGCCTGGGTGGGTTAGGATAATCCCTTGAGCAATGGACCCTGCTGTTTCCACTCGTGGGTCATTTTTGCTGTCATCAGCAACACTGGCATGACATACAGCTTTGGTAGACGTGTTCTGACCTTGTAGCCCATGTTGTCTTCAGGAAGGGCTTTACTCAAAGCTTCATGATAGTGTTTCTGTTTTAATATCTAGGTCTTGGTTCCACTTTGGTTTGATTTTATTAAAATGGTGAATGGTATGAGTCTAGATTCATTCTTCTGCATGTGAATACTTGTTTGTCCCAGCATCATTTATTGAAGGGGCTGTTCTTCCTTCAGTGTTTTTGGCCCCTTTATCAAAGGTCAGATCACTGAAGGTAGCTGAGGCTGTGCCTGCATCCTCAGTTCTGTTTCTTTGGTCAGGCTTTCTCTTTTTTTCCAATAACATATGATTTTTATCACTGTGTAATATAATATCACTGTGTCGGAATAGTGGTGTGCCCTGCTTCTGCCTTGTGGTTCAAGATTGCCTTGGCTACTTTGGGTCTGTTTGGTTTCACATGAACTTTAGGACTGCTTTTTCTAATTCTGTGAAAAATGTTGGTATTTTGATAGAAATTGCATTGAATTTTATATCACATTTGATAGTATGGGCGTTTTGACAATACTAGTTCTGCATAGGAAGAGGGGACATCTTTCCATTTTCTATTGTCTTCTTTAATTTTTTTCAGCATTGTATCATTTTTATTATAGAGTTTCTGCATTTCCTTGCTTAGGTTAATTCCTAGGTATTTAATTCTCTATTGAGAACGGATTGTTCCTTTCATCTCTTTCTCAGTGAGTTTATTATTAGTGTAGAGGAATGCGGTATTAATTTTGTATCCTGCAACATAGCTGAATTTGTTAATGAGTTCTAAGACTCTTTAGGTGAAGTTGTTGGGGTCTTCTATGTAGAGAATCATATCATCTGCAAATAAGGATGGTTTAATTTCTTTCTTTGAAATATATATTCCCTTTATTTTTCACCATTAAAGTTATTTTTTATTTACAGGTACATTGCAATTCAGTCAATCATCTCTCGTGGATTCATTGACCATTTCACATTTCCTTATTTACCTTACTGAGTATTTGCATGAGCTAGGAATAAAAGTATAAGATAGAATATTTGTTATAAAAAGCTCTTTTCTATTGGAAGGTAGATATAACAGTACAATACACAAAATTACAATGCAGGAAAAATATCACTATCTAAAATAAAACACCCTCGACCTTCACAAAAATAATATCTTCCATTTATTTCCTTAATTTCATTCTCTAGCTGAATTTTTCCTGCAAGGGTTGCAAGTACTATATTGAATAGAAATAGTGAGAGTATATACCACACCGACTTTACAATCCCTTCCCATTTTTGGCCCTCCCACACCCATCTCATTCCCCCAACTCCCATTATCACACCCACTTGGTTCTGTAGAATGCCTGTATTCTGGATTTCCCAAGTCAGTGAAACCATGTGACATTCAACACATTTAATCCTCTGAATCTGACCACTCCGCCACTCAAATAACCACGCTTTAGCTCAGTTTCCTACCCCTAAAATGATCTGCGGGGCCCATATCTTGGTGCCTCCTCTTTGGGGTCAACAAAGACCTTTATTGGGATATTTACCAAGAGTTATTTTTTTCTGTGCTTTGCTAAATTTTTGTTGCGATTCATTAACGTGGCCTCACCCACCAGTCCACATAAGAAAAAGAACTATAACAATAAAATTCATAAGGCTGGAAAATGTGAGAAAAAAAGAGAAGGTAAATTTCAAATTCCTTATTTCAGTCTACAGTTCATTTCCTTATCAGTGTTTTTTACAGAGCATTTCATTAAGTCCAATTGGCCAATTTTAAATGGATTATGCTTTTGATAGCTTATGTAAAAACTCTTTGACTAATACAGTCACAAAGACTTTCTCTTTTCTTCTAAAATTTTAATAGTTTTACATTTTACCTTTGGATCTATGATCCATTTTGAGTAACTTTTTGTGTAAGATATGAGGTTTAAGTTGATATTCTTTCCCTTGTATTTGCATGAATGACTGTTGCAACACTAATTGTTGAAAATTCTGCCTTTTTCATGGCTGAACTTTATTTGCATCTTTCCTTCTTTGTTTATTTAAATTTTTTATTTTATTTCCCACCATTTACATCTACGTCTGTATCTATATTTATATGCAATACATAATGTTTACAATGAACTTGAGTATTCTGTGCATATATATCACATCAGCATTACAATCCCTTTTCCTTATTTTTGGCCCTCCCACCCCCTCCTATCCTCCCTAACTCCCACTATCACACCCACTTGGTTCTATAAAATGCCTGTATTCATGCTTTCCCAAATCAGAGAGACCATGTGATATTTAACATATTTAGTCTTCTGCATCTGAATCACTTCACCACTCAAAACACCACACTTTAATGTTAAAATTGCGTATCATGAATTCATCAATTTAATTTTAATATTTATTTTATCTATTCTAGTTCCTTTAGCTTTCTATATAAATTTTAGAATATACCTATTTATATCTACAAGGACTACTTCTGGTATTTTGTTTGGAATTGTGTTAAATATATACATTAATTTAGTTTTAGTTTTTTTTTTTTTTTTTTGAGACAGGGTCTCACTCTATAGCCCTTGTCCTGAACTCACCAGGCTGGCCTTGGAATCAAGGGCAATCCTCCTGTCTCAGCCTCCTGAGTGCTGTGATTATAGGTGTACACCACCACACCTGGTTTATGTGGTGCTGGGCAATCAAGCTTGGGTACTTAGCGCTTGACTTAACACTTGCTAGGAAAGCACTTTATCCACTGAGCCATTCCTCCAGCCCTATATACACTAATTTAGGAGAAAGTGAAATTCTAGCTGTCTTGAACAGTCTGACCCATGAATAAATACATCTTCTTCTCCATTTAGTCTTCTTTCGTTACCTTTGTCAGTACTTTATAGTCTTTAGTATACAGATTATGAATATGATATATTAGATTCACATTTATTTTATTTTGAGGGAATCACTATTTAAATTTTTTGATTTTTAATATCTCATTGCTATTAAGTAGACATGCAAATGGAGGTTAAAATACTGTGAATATTTAAAATATTATTATGGTAAAAGGCACTTTGCCAATAATCTCCCTCAAATATTCCCCCTTGCTTTGAACACAGCCTACCATTTTTGCCACCTTCTGAAGCTGTTCTGGAAGTCCTCTTTCCTGAGTATGAAACATGTGATCAAATGGTGGTGGATGTCCTGCTGAGTGCAATCCAGTGGAAAGGCAGGTAAAAATATTATGGAGCCAGGCTTGATCGCACAGGAAGGCCTGTAATTCTAATCTTCGGGAGGCTGAGGCAGTAGTATCACAAGTTAGAGCCCAACCTGGGTGAGTTAGTGAAACCCTATCTCAGAATTAAAACTAAAAGCTGGCTGGGGATGTAGCTCATTGTGAAGGTCCTGAGTTCAATCTCCAGCACTACAAAAGAAAATTTATAATGTGTGTTAACTGTTTACCTTTTTCACTGGATCTGTCACTGTGTGATGTCTAGCTCTTCCCAAAAAGGGCCACAAAAGATAAACATTTTGAATTGATCCAGGGCATCAAGGCATCCACAACACAGCTCAAGACATACACAC
The DNA here is from genome assembly GCA_004027205.1 of Ctenodactylus gundi. Lineage (NCBI taxonomy): Eukaryota > Metazoa > Chordata > Mammalia > Rodentia > Ctenodactylidae > Ctenodactylus > Ctenodactylus gundi. The sequence continues at coordinate 22,184 of PVKB01003376.1, forward strand.
ACACACACACACACACACACACACACACACACTAATTTCCAGAACTGCTTCAGGAAATGATAAGATGAAGGAATAAGTGTATTTGAAGTGAAGGGAAATATTTTGAGGGGAGTTAAAACAAAGTATCTTTTACAGTAATAATTTTTAAAAATGTAAGTATACCACATTTTTTTCAGCCATACCCCCTACACTTGATAGTTGTTTGCTTTGAACATTTTATTATGCAACATTGTCAGACTCACTTATAGCTGTGAAAGCTTCCTTTGCGTGTTCCTGGGATTGTCTCCATGGATAGTCATGTCAAGCAAATCAGGACAATTTCCTTTTTGCTGCAATGTTGAATAAGAGTGATGAGAGTTGAGATCCCTGGTTGGTCCTGATCTCAGCAGCAGGCTTAGCTTTTTGCTGACAAACAGGATAACAGTTTTGGATCTAGTGCTGTAAGTTTTAAGCTGCCTTTTAGACCAGGATGGGAGATACTGGAGAAATACATAACAGGAAAACCCACCACTAGATTAGTGATTCTTCAAATTCTGATCTATTTTCCAAATCATCCTGCTGTTATTTATTGTTCACAGTCTTTAGTTACCTGTTTTATGAACTCTTTTCAGGATTTGTTTGTTCGTTTTACATTCAGTGTAAAAGATTAGAATGTATCCATTCTATCTTAACTGGAACCAGAACTAAATACTCACTTAAAAATTTATCTCTTATTTATTTATTTATGTATTTATTTATTTACTTACTTTTTCATTTATTTTGGCAGTCCTGGGCATTGAACCCAGGACCCTGCATATCCTAGGCAAGGTTTCTGTCCCTGAGTTTCACCTCCAGCTGTCTTTATGTTTATTTCGGGTCTTGTTAAGTTGTGCATGCTGAGCTGGAATTTGCAATCCTGCTGCCTCAGTGTCTCACATGTTGGGACTACAGTCATGTATGCCACCATGCTTGGCTTACTCTTATTGTTCAATAAGCTTTGTATTTTACTCTGAAGTTGATTCAGAGGATCCCAGTTATACAGTCAATACCTGATAAATGTAGTCTAGGCGAAATGAAACATTCATTTGTTTCAAGAGTGAATCTGTGAAGGTTTGGAATTACTGAAACTTGTCTAGGATGCAGCTCACTCCCCACCCTCTGTGGTGGTTCCCAGTTCTCTGCTTAGCAGTAGAAGTGGAGTAAGTGAGGAAAGTGTAAGGAGTTCGAGATGGAGATCCGGATGCGAGCTGCTTAGTTTTCCCACTCTCTGTCACTTCTGGAGAGTTTGTGTTTCAAATTTAAGACAATAAACCAAAGTTTAAATTTTGATATGCCACGTTTTTGTTTGGTAAGCATAATGTACATTATACTTTTGAAAGTGCCATTTTAATCCATGACAGTTTCTTCAAACTCTGTAAAATATCTATTCCTTTTCATTTCACTTTATACACCTAAAAAAATGCTGCTAAGGCTGAGAGTATAGGTAAGCAGTAGAGCCCTCGTGTGGTGTGACGAAGGCCTTGGGTTCAGTCTCCAGCATTGAAAAAAACAAGTTATAAATAGAACAATGGAACAGACTATCCCAGGTAAATAAAGCTGTGTACACAGTAAGGAAAAATTTCAAACAGTTAATGTTAACTTGAAATACTATCTAAAATAAAGCATGGACATAGAGTCTTAGCTCACACTTTGTTCTTTTCTCCAAGTACTTTGTTTTCAGAATTATCTTTTATTATTTGGTATGAAATTTTATATGAGATTAATAAATACAAAAACATTTGCAAGAAGCTAGAATCAGCCTTGAACAATATGTGTGAATGATATATGGTGAAATTTGTGCTTGAAGATTAGCCCATTAAAATTGCAGAAAAGGCCATTGACACATACAAAGCAAAATGAAAGAAATTCATATTTACAAGAAAAACACAAACGTAGTCCCCCCTCTATTTTTATTAATATACATATGCAATACATAGTGTTTACAATGAATTTGGGTATTTCGTGCACATACGTATCATATCAGCTTTACAATCCCTTCCCATTTTTGACCCTCCCACCGCCTCCTCATCCCTTCCCCCCAGTTCTGGCTATCACATCCTGTGGTTCTATAGAATGTCTGTGTTCTGGGTTTCCCAAGTCAGAGAGACTATACAGTACATAACATATTTAATCTTCTGCATCTAAAATCATTTCACTTAAGTCACCACTCTTTAGCTCATCATCCTATTCCTCAAATGGGCTGCAGTGGTCAAATCTTGATGCCTCTTCTCTGAGTCCAACTGATCCCTTTATTGAGATACTTGCCAAAAGTTCTTTTTTCCCCTTTATTTTGCTATATCTTTGTTGATATTCTTAAACCTGGCCTTACCCACCAGTCCACAAAAGAAAATGACTACAAGCATGTAATTCAAAAGACTAGTAAATATGAGAAAGAAGACGAAAAGTTAATTTTCCAATGCCTTAGAAGAATACTAGGAGGTACATGTTTGTACATTCACAGGGTTATCTTTACATCAATCAGTTTTCTTAGGATAAACTTACATCAAAGACCTAATAAGTGAATTGCTACAATAAATGAACTTAAGTCTATATCACTTTGCTACATTAAATGAACTTAAATCTGCATCATGTAAGAATACTAAAAGTAACAAATATGAAGGCAAATTTAGTTATTTCAGAATTTTTTAACTTTCATAACTTATTCACTCACATTTCATGATTACTAACATTCTGCTAGATTTGGTTTATAATTTTATCTGTCTATCCATCCATATATTCATGCATATGTGTTTTTAAAAGATTTTGTCAATTTCCCATGTTGCATGTAATTATCTGTTTTGCACACTACTATGCTATTACTAATAATAATGATGTGGGAGATTTCACAGATTTTATAGAAGAACTGGTACTGTTTTAGAAGTATATTAATCAGATGATTTAAATACCAATTTTTTAAATTATATTTTCTCTTGAGATGTTCCCTTTCCTCCAAGTTATTTTGGTGCTGCTTATCTTTCTGCTTCTCTCAAAGAGGATAAACTCACATTCAACATCAAAAAGTGAGCTTACAAAAATGTAAGTTATGCATGAAATTAGGGATGAATTGATAGGTAAAAGGATAAACCAAATCAGGCAAAATGATAATAATTAGTGAAATATGAGTAAACAATATATGAAAGTTAAAAATTGAAATAATTAAGCATACCTATTTATCTATTGCTTTAACTGTAGTATACTTATGTGATTCAGATTTAAGTCCATTTAATATAGCAAATTGATAAATTCTTACGCTTGTTTAATGTAGCAGTTCACTTTTTTGATGAATGTAGTTTTGAAGGTGATATGGTGAACAATGTCACTTGAATAACAGAATAATAATAATTTGTGTTGAATTTTGAAGTACTATAGTATAATACTCAACTCTGGAAACAAAATCCACTAAAATTCTTCCCCCTCTAACAAAGTAATGTGCATATTCCTGGAATTTGTTGTGAAATGGTTTTTAAGGATTTCTTCCAAAGTACTTATACATGGATTTCTTCATATAAAAGAAACTTTTAAAAATTAAAATTAGTAGAAAGTAGGTAGGTGAGTAAGTTAGACTGTTCATTTAACATGAACATGAGAAGTAGACAAGGAGTTCATTGAAAAATTTGCAAAAGTTAAGATTTTAAAACATCCATAAGGCTGCAGAATTAGTGCAGGGTTAGAGCACTTGCTTGGCAAGCACAAAGTTCGATTCCCTTGCACCACATAACTGGGTAGGGTGGCTCATGCCTGTAATTCCAGCACACAAGAGGCTGAAGACGGAGGACTGCCATGAGTGAGTCCAGCCTGGGCTGCTTAGGGAGTTCAGGACCAGCCTGGACTATAGAGCGAGACCCTGTCTCAAAACACAAACCAAACCAAGCCAAACCAAACCAAACCAAACCAAAACAAAAAAGCAAAAGCACACCACCATACAGAATTACTATTTTAATTTATTATTACAGAAGTTTTTTATGTGATAGGCTTCCCAAAACATGCTTATGTACTTAGAAAGCATTTATCTTTTTTCTTTTTCTTTTTTTTTTTTTTTTGTTTTTGAGGCAGGGTCTTGCTCTGTGGCCCAGATTGGACTCACAGCAATCCTCCTGCCTCAGCCGTCCAAGTTCTGGTATTACAGGTGTGCGCCATCTAGCCTGGTTTATGTGGTGCTGGGGAATCCAACTCCGGTACTTAGCACTTGACTTAGCGCTTGCTAGAAGGGCTATAACCTCTGAGCCAATCCTCCAGCCCTAGAAAGCATTTATCTTTACTATACTTACATTTTTGGTATTGTAATTCCTATTATTATTATTATTATTTTAATGGTATCATTTACATACAAACTTCAACAACAGAAATTTCTCTGTATTTCTTCACTTTTCAATTATTTTTATTTTGCTTCATAATAACTACTAAAGATAATTTCTTTTTATAGAGAAATGGGCTGTTGAACATATGGTTCAGTGCAGAAGGAGAACACAGTTGACATGCCTCCTGCTGGTCACAGGCCAGCAGTGCCATTTGATGCACCCGGGAAGCAGTCCTTCACAAGTGGTTTTTACAATATCCTTGCTCACTTGCCTTTTTAGAGGGATAATTTGGAATCTTGTGGGTTTTTTGTTTTGTTTTGTTTTGTTTTTTTGAGACAGGGTCTCTCTCTGTGGTCCAGGCTGGTCCTGAATTCACTTCAGAGCCCAGACTGGCCTTGGACTCATGGCAATCCTCCTGTCTCAGCCTCCCGAGTGCTGGGATTACAGGTGTGTGCCACCACACCCAGCTTATGTGGTGCTGGGAAATCGAACGCGGGTATTTAGTGCTTGGCTTAGTGCTTGCTCAAGTGCCTTAACCGCTGAGCCATTCCTCCAGCTCCTAAAATCTTGTGTTTTATACCATTTATCTGAGTTTGCTCATGGATTGAGGTCCAGTTGCCCAGTGTGGTGAGCTGATTAATGACAAGTCCAACATTTTTTTTTCTTTTTATCTTTCCTGTGTTCCCTCACTTCTTTGCAAGTATCTCTGGTATCGCCTGAAAAGCTCAGGTACATGTATGAGAGTCTGCTCGAGGGGAACCAGTAACAAATAACTAGACCAGCCTCCAAATTTTTAATTTTTAATTACCAGTAATTTACTAAAAAACAAAATAAAACAACAATAAAAAACCCCTGGAGTTATTGCCTGTTAGAATTACCCAACCTGGGGATTTTTCTGATTGCTTTTTCATAGTGTCACTTAATTTTTTCCTCTATCTCCTTTATTCCTAGTAAGCTGAAAGGAAAATCTGAAAGGTGGTAGAGCTGGGCACAATGTTGGACAGCCATAATCCCATCCATGCAGGAGGCTGAGGCAGGAGGATTACAAGATGCAGGCCAGTTTGTGCAATTTAATGAGACCCTGTCTCAAAATTAAAAATAGCTGGGAGTTGTTCAATGGGAGAATGGCCCTGGGTTTAGTCCCCAGTACCAAACAAAGAAACAAACAAACAAACAAAAAAACCCAACCTTCCTTTCCCAAAAGGCAAGCTAAAGTCACAGAAAACTTTCCTGTTAAGAATATTGTATAGATGATGGCATTCACACTATACATCAGAACTACACAGAGTGTCCAATAGTCTCATCAACACAGAAGTCAAGCCAGTAAGTGGATTTGGGTCACAATCTCCTTCTTAATTCGATATATTTTCCACCTTATGACCTCAAAGTAATCTGTGAGTTGATGATTTGCCACATTGTAAATATATAGTTTCCCATGTGGTAGGCAAAATACGAGAATATACTAGATATTATTCAACTGTACATTTAAAATGGTTAAAATCATAGTTTTATAGTAAGAACATTTTACGCAAAACTAATTAAAATAATACTAAATAGAGTTTATGATGTTCTGAATCATTATTATAACTACTTTGTATAATACCAACATACTTAGTGTGTAAGTAATCCCCTTTGCATACAGCCTAACACATAAACCTTGATAAATAGCAACTACTAGTACTAACAACATGTGTGTGTGTGTGTATGTGTGTGGTGTGATGTTGGGGACCAAACTCAAGGCTTTGCGTCTGTTAGAGAAGAGCTCTATCACTGAGCCACCCTCAGTCCAGTAATAACATTAAAGATGAATTAAGTGTAAGTCCTTAAATTCTCCTACACAACAGAGCAAGAAATACTTTTTAATTCATTTGTGATGCTGTCATCACTCTAATACAAAACAGACATCATAAGAGAAGAAAATCACAGGCTAATATCCCTGATGAACACAGTCATAAACTTTTCAGTAAAATACCAGTAAATTCAATTCAACAGCATGGTTATGATATTATAAAACTCTGACCAAGTGGGACTTATCTTAAGGTTAGAAGGATGGTTCAACATACACAAATTAATCGATGTGGCACATCACATTAACAAAATTAAATAAGAAAAAAGTATGATCACATTCTTAGTCAATTTGTGCTAATATAACAAAGTACTTGAGACTGAGTAATTTACAAAGAGCGCATATCTGTTTCCCCACAGTTCCAGAGACTGGAAAGTCCAATATTAAGGTGCTGGCGGGTCTGGTGTCTGGTGAGGACCTCGTCTTTTTGCATCTAAGATACTCCTTGTTTCTTTGGAGGAGACAAACAGCCTGGCCACACATGGTAGAAGTTGAAAGGGCAAAAAGTTCTAAGCTAGTTCTGTCTAGTCTTTCTGTAACGCATGAATATATTCATGCATGAATCATTTATCTAAAGGCCCCACTTTTTAGTACTATCACAAAATGCTTTACGTTTCCATACATGAGCTGAAGGTGACATTCAGATAACAGTAATCACCTCAGTGGTTGCTGAAAAACATGTAACGGTGTGAGATCCGTTCATGATTAAAACTCTTAACAAAATAGGCATTGAACCAGGCCTGCTGGCACAGGTCTGTTATCAAAACTCTGGAAAGGTTCACAGCTCAAGCCAAGCCAGTGCAACTTAGGGACTTAGCAAGACTCTGTCTCCAAATCAAAAGTAAAAAATGTGCCGAGCATGTAGCTCAGTGCAAAGGTCCTGGATTCAAGCCCTGGTACCACCCATACACACAAAAAAATAGGCACAGATGGAAGTTAACAGAATAAAGGTCATATAAATTTATTTATTTATTTGTTGCAGTGCTTAGGATTGAGCCCAGGACCTTGCACAAGCACAAAGACAGCATCCACTGAGCTGCACACATCCTCAGTCCTCAGAGGCTGTACCTGAAAAGCCCACATCCGACATCATCATCCATGGAGAAAAGCTTTCTCTCTAGGATGTGGTACAAAGCAAGGCGGCCCACTCACTAATACAGTGCTGAGGTTCCTAGCCGAAAATATTTAAGGAATGAAAACATAGAATTCATCCCTATCAGTAGGTGGCAGCAGAGTAGGTGTGCTAACTCAATGGCCACTCGCAAGCTCATTCAAAAAGTTGAGATACAGTTTAAAAAGTACTACTCAAGTTAGCATGGACAGGGAGGAGAGCTCCAGGAATTGCAAAGGAGACCACAGGAAGGTTAGAAAATTCACATCGAAGTAAGTAGACATGAAAAATGTGAAATCTCAATAGATGTTCTTGAAAGCCAGAGTATTACAAGAAACTATTTTGGAAATTTATATTCCAATAAACTTGAGAACTCATAAGAATTAATTTCTAGTCATGTATGAGATGCCAAAATTGGACCAAGAAGATATAAAAGCCCCAAATAGACAAATTATCAGGGATGAAATTAAGGCAGTAAAGGTCTACCAACAAAGGAAAACCCAGAACCTGATGGATTCACCACAGAATTTTGTAAGAACCTCAGGGAAGAGTTATCACCAATGTTTCTCAAACATTTTCACAAATGTCTGAAAGAGAAGATTGCCAAACTCTTTCCTGGAAGCTAGCTTCACTTTGGTCCCCAAGGAGCTAAAAATCCGAAAAAAAAAAAAAAGAAAACTACAGGCCAATTTCCTTAGTGAATATAGATACAAAAATCATTAAAAAGATACTTACAAACAGAGTGCAACAAATTGTTAAAAAGATCATACACCATGGCGAAGTTGCCCAGGGATGCAAGGATGGTTCAGCATGCATAAATCAATGTAATCTACTGAGCAAAAACAGAAATCATATGATTATCTCAAAAGATGCAGAAAAAAATCTTGACAAACCCCAACCTCCTTTTGTAATTAAAAACTCTGATGAATATAGGTATAGAAGGGTCGTAGCTCAAGCTGATAAAAACAATTTATGGCAATCCTATTGCCAACATCATTCTAAATGGGGAAGAACTGAGAGAATTTCTCCTAAAATCAGGAAAAAGACAAAGGCATCTACTCTCACCACTTCGATTCAACACAGTGCTCGTAATCTTAGCCACGGCAACCAGACAAGGCAATGGAATAAAAAGAAAACGCATAGGAAAAGAACAAGTGAAGCTATCTTTATTTGCAGAAGACATGGTCCTTTAAACAGAGGATCCCAACCCAAAACTTTCCAAAACCAGAGACTCTTAGACCTAATAAACAAATTTAGCCAAGTTGCAGGATATAAAATCAACAGGAAAAAAATCAATAGTGTTTCTCTGTAGCAACAATGAAAACATAGATAAAGCAATCAGAAAAAGAATTCTGTCCACAGTAGTTTCAAAGAAAATGAAATTTCCTAAGAAATCTTCTAACAAAAGAAGTGAAGGACCTCTTCGCTTCACAGAATTGAAGATGTACAGACAACCTTGAGTACCTTCAGCCATCTGATCTTTAACAAAAGGGGTCAGAAACAAACACTGGAGAAAAGGAAGACTCTTTAACAAATGGTTCTGAGAAAACTGGTTATCCACATGAGGAAGAATAAAATTAGACTCACATATTGTACCAGGTACCCAAATCAAATCAAATCAAATCAAAATGGGTCAAAGACCTAGACATTATAGTGGAAACATTGATGGGGCTACTCTTCCCTGTATAGGGCAGAGAAAGGGAGAGAAAGAAAATTTTAAAAGGCACTACAAACGAATGGAAAGACAGGTGAGCTCATGAATTGGAAGAATTAATATGTTTAAAATGTCCCTAATGCCCAAAGATTCAATGTAATCTCTACCAAAAATCTCAATGGCATTTTTTACAGAAATATACAAATAATTTTAAAATTCACGTAGAGCTACAAAGTCTTTAAATAGCTAAAGCAATCCTGAGAATAAACAAAGTTAGAGGCATCACCCTTTCTGCTTTCAAAATGTTTAAGAGAACTATGGTGATCAAAATAGCATGGTAATAGAACATAAGCAGCCTTGTGGATTAATGCATTGACAATTAGCTGATTTTTTAAAAACAAGCATGTTAAGAATGCACTGTAGGGAAAGGCTGGGCTCTTCAACAAATGATTTTGGAGAAATTGCATATCAGGAAATTGGACCTTTATCTCATGTCACACACTAAAATCAAATAAAAAAATGAAAGACTTAAATGTAAAACCTGAAACCATAAAACCACCAGAAAAAAAAAAACAGTTAAAAATCATCTTGACGTGAGTCTGGGTTTTCTTCTGTTGTATGTAACGTTAAATGCCCAGGCAGTCGGTGCCATAAGGTACAGTGCGCTACATCAAACTGAAAAGCTCTACACAGCGTCAAGGGAAACAAGGAGCAAAGTGAAAAGAAAATCTGCAGGATGGGGGAAACTATTTGTAAGCCACACGGCAGATAAGGACCCATCCAAGATATCCGAGGAGCTCAGACACAACAGCAAAAATCAAGTAAGCAAGTAGACACAATCTCACACCCGAAAAACAGTCAAGAGGTGTATGCAAAAGTGCTCAACAACACCCATTATCCAGAACACGCAAGTCAAAACCACAGCGAGGTATCACTGCATACCTGTTAGACAAGCATTTGAAAAAACTTAAACAAAAGACAAGTGTTGGCAAGGGTGTGGAGAAAAGAACACACTCACACATCATCGGTGGGAAGGCAAATTGGCAAGCCTGTTGTGGAAAGCAGTATGGAGTTTCTCCCAACAATTAAAAATAGAACTGTTGTCCCACCTCTGGATATATAACCAATGTTTGCTGCATCCCTATTCACAATGGCTAAGGAGGGATACCTCTTAATTTGAGGATAATTAGACAAAGAAAGTGGGATACATACACAATGGAATTCTGCCACTTGGCCCAGCATGCATCCATGGCAGTGTATTAGGTGAAATCAGCCAGACACAGAAAGATCTTATTTGTTCCTAGACTGCTAAAGAGTCGAATACGTACAGGTAGAGAGTACAAAGCCTCTGATGTTTACTGGCCTCTGATAGTTCAGAATTCCATTTTTCCATAGCCCCTGAGCAGCCTTGTTCCACTAGCTGCATCTTTACCATCAAGTTGGCTTGCCGAGGAAAGCCACACTGGGCTTCTCGTAGCACAGACTTCATTCCACAGTGCACACACATTCAGCAAAGCACGTGTCCTTTGGTTCTCTTACAAAACTTGGTGGCTGTCTGGTTTAAAGTCATCGATTCAGGCTAGCACGCCCAGACTCTGAATCCCTTCCGTGACACTCTGTCAAGGTACTTATGGCATTTCTATCAGTTTACTCTGGGTCTGGGCCATTGTCATTTCTAAGCTTTAGGGAATTGTTCCAGCAATGTGTTAAGATTGACTTTGAGCATCTTTGTTAGGATGGGAAATTTTGAGTCAGGGGAGCGCCAGATTCAATCAACAACCTCCCATTAGTCTGTGGTTCCCCTTTACTATGATCCAGTACCCTCACGCACAATCTCATGTGTAAGCTTTGCCTTTCTCCTGGGATATATAAGTTAGTTTCTGCAGCTGAGGTGGGGAATAACCTGTGAGAGACAGCACTTCTCATTAAGCTACGCTGACATGAGGCTGTAGATTTTGTTGGCAGTGGTGTGATGTAGTAGGTAGGAGCTAGATGATGACTTTTATCTCACAGACATTTGCTTTACGTGAGGACTGTTGCATGGCCTCCTAGTGATGGTGCTTCTCTTCACTCTCAGGGCAGGGAGTCACTCGTGCCAACTTACAGGCTGAAGGGGAGTGTTGGGATCTAAGGTTCTCAAGTCCGTATCCTACGTCTCAAAGTACAACTTCTGCTCTGGACAAATTCTGCCTTGTGGGTAGATTTAATCTCTTTTCTAACTCAGTCATGCTTACAATAAGATTTTGACCTCTGGTTTTTGACTCAGTTTACCGCCCAGCTGCAGGAGATTAAGGTCTCATTAACTTGCACAACGGAGATCTACGACCCAAGTGTGTACATACCTATGGTAGGTACCAGAGCCTGACAGATTCTCTTTCTTCAAGGATTCTGTTGACAGACAAAAAAAAAGAAATCTCATCAACTCTGCATTTTATAATCAACAATGTCGCCACACCTTTCAAGTCCTGGAGCTGTTACAAGCCTTTGATTTCCCTCCCACTTACATACGTGTGCAGCCTATCACAGTCTCGTCTTGTTAATTGTGTTGCTGTGTAATCATGCCACTCACCACGGGAACTGGGATCCTTCTTGCTATTTGGTTGGTTATTGATTTGATTCTAGAAGCCCCGCCTGAGATTTGCTTTCCAGAGTCATTTTTGATGCCAACTGTTCTCTGGGTTTCCCCAAAAATAGATTCTGAGGATTTGGGTAGAAGTAGTTCGTTTGTGAGGTAGTCACAGGCAGCACGATGAGGGACAGGGAAGTGGGGTGGAAATGGAGGAAGCCAGTAAGGGAGTGGCAGTGAGTGGGTGACTCTGGGGCCCCTGGAGCTCAGGCCAACAGGAACCTGCTAGAGAGCCATCCCACCGAGGGCTATTCCTTCTGCATCTTCCACCCTTGTTGGCCAAGTGTGCTCCTGGAGCATTACTCCTTCCTCATTTCTGCTGTCCTGCTTGGGGCTGAGCAGATCCCTTTACTAGAGAAAGTTCTCAGGTAAAGAGGCATAAAAAAGGTGTAGCATTCCAGGACAGTATGCAGGTGACCTTTAGCGTAGGCCGAGGGGATGGGGCTCTGGACAGCCAACACCTCCCTTCTGATCACAGCAGTCTCCTAAGGGTCCGCGCTGACCCTGCCGTTGTGCTGTTTGAAATCCTGCAATTTGCAGCTTATACTGACTCCCGTTCCCTGGTGGCCAGTGAAATGCCAGAAATGTATAAAGACCTTCTCTTGCATGAGCGCATTTTATCTTTATAAGAGGCTCACGCTGCTCATTCCACAGAGAACTCTGAGTCTTCTGAAGGTCTGAAGGCCTCGGGCTGGCACGGAAGCTCCTCAGCCCTGCCCCGGCCTGCTCCTCCGTCCTTCTGGCTTCTCCTTTGTCTCACACCGTGCTACACTTGCTCTCCAGACAGACCTATCTCCGCACTCCCCAGTGCCTCAGTGTGCAGTTTCCTTTACCTGCAATGCTCTTCTATCTCTGTGCCTGTAAGTGCCCCGTCCTTCAGGGGTTAGCTCAGGTGACACCTGTCCCCGAGTCCTCTGCTTGCGAGGCTGAGGACGCCCTCCACGGAGCTGCCACATTCTCTGTGCTCTCGGAGCACGGACCTGGCGGTGTTCTGTTTGACTGTTTACATGCTGTGCCCTGCCGGGAGAGCTGGGATACACTCAGCAATGTTTGCAGGTGAAGGAAGGATGAGCCCGTCAGCACCGTTCTCCTTTTTGCTCGTTGCTACCTGGAGCCATGTCCTGATTTTTCACGAGCCTGAGATATTTTCAGGGACACACCACAGGCCTCTAGGAACAACAATCTTGCTTCCTTGAAGGATAGTCTTCTCAGGACTGGAAGTTTCAGGAGGACAGAAACCACGGTGAGCCATTTCACTGCCCCATCCTTGCATCTAGCCCAGGCCTGGCTGCGGGGGAGCTGGATGCATACAGCACCACACACCACGCATGCCTGTTTTTCTTTCTTTGTGGTGCTGGGGCCACAGGACCGAGGGCCTCATGCATGCTCAGAAGCTGTGTCACTGAGCTACAACCCCAGCCCAACAGCTCAATAAAAAGTGAGTGGGTAATTACCATTCCTTTTGAGGCACTGACTCACTGCACAGGATGGGTCTGTGGGTGGGAAGGTAAAGCAACCAGACCATGTGTCTGGTGGCAGATTTGGTTTCTTGACTCCATCCTGAGATTGGGGCTCTATCAAAAATTGCTTGTTTGCGAGGTGATCCCAGGACGCACTCCCTGGGAGCGAGATGAGGAGGGCGAGGCAGGCAGTGTGTCAGTGAGGTAAAGTCCCTGAAGCAGTTCACCTGTCGGGGACCTCTAGGAACTGGTATAGAATGCAAGACTTAGAGTCATCCCACCGGAGAGCTGAGGGAGCTGGGTGTTTATGCACCAATACCTGTCGGCTTGTGACAGAGGCCTGGCGTGTGGGTGGGCAAATGCCCTCTGGCCTCCAGGAGAAGCCATTAGGTAGAGCCCTGCAGAGCTGGCAGGTGGAAAGTGGGAAGATGTGAGCACAAGGGAATGGGGCAGGGTGGGCAATGTCATCTGGTGAGTAATAATCACGGAAGCACGTCATTATTATGCAGCCAGGCTCCAGGTGAAAACTCCTACAGTGAAATAGCACCTAACGGAAATGAGAGGGCAGTGCCTGCGCCTTGACAAATGTCCTCACACTCCACGCTGCGGCTTCCCCTGCTTAGAGAAGCAGTGGCCACTGGGTTTCTAGAGGATGAGTTTAAAGTTTCTTAATACTCACTGTGATTGTAGTTGTTCAACATCTTGAGGAAGAACTGAAAGTATGAGCCTGTGTGAATGAGACAGAGGAGGTTGATCCCAGCTCCTGACACCACGTGGGAATCTGAGCCGCGGGATGATAGGGGCCAGATCTGTTTCATTTTCTTTTTTATTTTCTTTTATTTCCTTTTTTCTTTTCTTTTTGAGACGGCATCCTCCTATGTAGTCCAAGCTCGTCTCAAATTCACTATTCCTCGGCCTCAATCTCCCAAGTGTTAGGATTACAGGTAAAGGCTATCACACCCATGTTTGGATCTGATTTTTTTAAAGACACGTGATGATGTAGATATTCATGTGAAATCTCCTGCATTATACAGTGCTTCTCCAAAATTCATAGTCATCTGGAGCTTCGGACTGTGATTTTACTTGGAAATAGGTTCTTTGCAGACCAAGATGGAGTCCTAGGGATTGGAGTGGGATTTAATCCAATGGTTAGTGTCTTGATAAGAGAGGAGAGAGGAGACAGGGAGAGAGACCCAGAGTGAAGATGGTTATTCGAAGGTGGGGCAGAGGCTGGGACAATGCTGCCACAAGCTGAGGAAAGCCCAGGTTTGCTGGCATCCACCAGGAGCCAACCGAAGCAAGGAAAGATTCTGCCCTAGAGCCTCCAGATGTGAACGCTGACAGGCTGAGGGTGAAGAGACAAAGAAGCCCTGAGCTTCCTAACGTTCGAGGCCAGGCTGCCTGAGGTGGGGTGGAGGGAGCAGAAAGTCTGCTCAGCCTCTGGCAACGGGAGTCGACACGCGGGTGGATATGGAGAGTGGGCAGATGGCACGTGGGGCTGGGCCAGGGACAGAGAGTTCTGGAGATATCTGCAGTGAAGAGGAGTCTACAGAAGAGAGGAGATGTGGCCAGGGAGGGTGGAAGACAGTGCGGAGACTGACGGCAGAGGAGCAGAGGAGGTCCTGGAGAGAGGGCGAACACTGCTTCAGCAGCAGCTTTCCTCTCACGGCTTGCCTGGAGCATTCACAGGGCTTGTCCAGAGACGGGAGAGCTAGAGGTGACCGGCCTCTCTGCCACTAGGGGGGGAGAGCAAGCCTGTGGCTGGGAGGGAGGTGGAACTGCTGGGAAAACAAAGACGCACGTGGTCGACGGGCAGCTTTGGCAGGAGGAAGGGCCCTGTCCTTGGGAGGCAAGAAAGCGGGATGCTGGGCACTGTTGAGGGGGACGTCTTTTATTTTGGCTCTGTGAAGGACGGCCTGGTGTTACCTGCTGACACTGAAGGCCAGCAGCTAAGGTGTGCGGAGGAGAGGGGGCCGAGTGACCACTAGGGGCACAGTGGGGCTCCAAAGCTTACTCTCCTTTGAAGGGTTCACCATCCCATGCACACATTCTTCTCGGGGTACATTGTTGTGGGCACGAGGGACTTTGCCCCCAAATTATTGTCCTTGGCAGAAAAGACTAACTGTGCCCAGATGCGGGCACCCCAGGGCCCTCCGGTGCTACACATGGTAGCAGAAGTGGTTAGAGGCTGCAGGTCCAGCAGGGCTCCACTGTCCGAGGCTCTGGGGCATCACTCAGATTTTTTGCTCTGCAAAATAACCCCGGGTCAGTACTGTTTACCCCTCTTCTGCAGATCGCGGCCTGACTACCTGTTTGAAAGGCTGACTCTGCATGTTGCTTCCCGTCACTTTGCCTCTTGCTGAGGAATAAGGGATAGCTCTTAGTCCCACTGGGCTGACAGGGTAAGTCCCTGACCCAGGGGCCCAGCGGCAGTCTGAGGCCAGGCTCTCGGAGACCAGGTGTAGCTGCCCCCCCGGGCTGCGTCTCCTGAGGCCAACTGAGGTGCTTCTTACTCCAGATGTTTGTACCTAAAGACAGGCTAGAAATTGGAGGCGTGGGGCACCAGCAGGATCAGAGACCTCCTCCCTTGGGCCCTGTCCAGGATGTTGAGTGCATCAGGCATTGAGCCTCTCGCGTGCTGCCCAGCCCTGCCCTTTCATTCCCATCCGTGAGCTGCTTGGGAGCAAACAGTGACACTTAATCACTGCAGAGGGCCCATCCCAGGGCCTGGTATCAGCCTATGCCGAGCAGGGAAGAGCAGCACCAAATGTTAGCCACTTGAGGTGAGCAGGCCCGCTTTGTCCCTCCGATAAGGCTGAGGACACGGTCAGAGGATGGGTCAAATGACCTGATTTTGAATCCTCGCCCCGGTATTCCCTAGCTGTGGGCCCCGGTGTTAGGGCACGCATTCTTTCTGGGCCTCAGTTGTTTCATCAGTAACATGGGGCAAATATTTTTCAGCAGAGATCCGTAAATCTGGAACCCAAGTGCCTTCCTCCATGTTGTGAGTTTTCAACAGTAAAGACGTCACTACCAACAACATCCACAATAACTCAATAGCAACATCACGCACCACCCGCATAGTCACGGTCACGCTGGGCTAGTTAGTGAGTAGTGACTGCGTGCCAGGTGCTGATCTATCGCTTTACACGTGTCGTCATTTCATCCCTGCAACCTCCCCGTGACACGGGGAGGAAGAAGTTAAATAACGCCCCTAGTAAGCACCTGGTGTCCCTGCGGGGACCTGGCAGCTGACCGCGGACGGACGTCGTGGCGCATTTCGAGGCGGGCGCGCAGCACCTTGCCGGCCGATTGCTCGCAGGTGGAGTCGCTGTCCTGTTGGCAGTGCGAGCGTCCGTTTGCTTCGCCCGCAGCTTTCCGTTTGCTGCTACTTCTTGGTGATTTTCCGCGGTCAAGTCTCCCAGCTCGGGTCGCCCACCGGGACCCCGGGGGTCTCTCCCTGTCCTCTGCTGCCCCCGTGTGGCGGAGCGCGGAAAGGCCGCTCCTCGTGGACGCCGCGCACCCGCAGCCAGCTGCAGGGCGACAGCGGCGGGAGCGGCCTGAGGACCCTCTGGAGGCGCGCACCCGGGCGGTGGCACGGGTTAGCACCGGTGCCCCAGGGTCGCCTTGCTCTTGGTGTGGGCACAGAGGCCTGGCTTTTTGTGCCATCTGCCGTAGGACCGCCGCTTTCCTGCCAAAGCTCGGAAGGACTCGGCGGGGCGCACGAGCGCCCCGGTTCTCCCTGAAACCCGCAACTTCTGAACTGGGGAACTGGAAGGACTCTGCGCCTCGTCCCCTGCGATTCCCCACCCTTCGGAAAATTGCGGCCGCAGGCGGGAGTTTCCCTTTGTAGTAGCTGCTGCAGAGACGGCTGAAAGCGCGGCGGGGGCTGTACTCGCCTCCTGGGCGCACAGTCAGCGAAGGGCCGCCGCCTCGGAGCCCCGGCGGCGCCCAGTCTGTGTTCCGAACGCGAAATTGTTTATTTATGTGGTTTCACGATGGGTAACTCCTCTGTGGCTTGGGTGTATTTTTTTAAATTGCACAAACAAGGCGCTGATTAAAAGCCCAGGAAATTAATGATGACAGGTTGAACCCGTGAGCCTGTCCCCTGAAACCACTCAAGTGACAGCACAGGTTTTATTAAAATACTTAATCCTGCCAGGTCGGGTGGCCCAAGCCTGTGTTCCCAGCTCTTTGGGGAGGCTGAAGCAGGAGAATCGCAAGTTTGAGCCCAGCCTGGGCAACTTAGCAATTTAGCAAGGCTCGGTCTCAAATAAATTATAAAAAAGGGCTGGGGATTTAACTCAGAGTAAAGGCCTTGCCTTCAGTCCCCAGTATCAGAAAAAAAAAAGATGAAAGAAAGAAAGAAAGAGCTAAACCTGCCAGGGCAGAGGGAATGCCAGACGAGTAATAGCAGCACTGCATTCTCACTTAGTTGAGGTATGACTGGCCAATAAAAATTGTATATATTTAAGGTTTGTACTGTGACGTTTTGATATCTGCGTGTATTGTGTATTGTGAAATCATTACCACGATGAAGCTTTAATATATTTGTCCCTACACACGTTTCTTCTTCTTCTTCTTCTTCTTCTTCTTCTTCTTCTTCTTCTTCTTCTTCTTCTACTACTTCTTCTGAAGTGGGAATTCTTAAGATTTACTCTCTTGGGGCTGGAGGAATGGCTCAGCGGTTAAAATGCTTGCCTGACAAGGGTTAAACAAAGTGCTAAGTACCAAAGTTTGACTCCCCAGCACCACATAAGCTGGGCGTGGGGGTACACGCCTGTAATCCCAGCACTCGGAAGGCTGAGGCAGGAGGATTGCTGTGAGTCCAAGGCCAGCCTGGGCTCCATAGTGAGTTCAGGATGAGCTTGTGCTACAGAGCAAGACCCTGTCTTTTAAAAAAATGTACTCTCTTAACAAGTTTCAGGTGTAGGACACATCAGTGTGGAGCAGGGTTCTGAAAGCCAGAGCAGAAAATGACTTGTACTAAGAGATCTCAGAACACTGCATCTTACCCCCAGTGGGTCTGTTTAGCCAACGGACTCTGCATGGGGACCTCAGGAAGACTCAGGCACAGCCGCTGCATAGTGTCCTGAAAACAGAGAGCAGCGGATCCTGCAAGCCTCTCCCTCTGCTGTATGTGCCACCATGCCCAGCTTATGTGGTGCTGGGGATCTGAACCCAGGGCCTTGTGCTTGCTTAGCAAGCACCCAAACCACTGAGCTACCCACCTCCACCAGGCACCTATATCATGTTCTTGGTGTTTGTTAACATAGTAAATCTGAAGTATTCTCACTGTATTAAAAAAGTAGATGATACGAAGAGATGATATGAGGCGAGGGGACACCCAAGGAAATGGTCCAGTCATGCCCAAGTTCCACAGGACCCCTGTCCGCAAGCCAGACCCCTGTGCATCCAAATCCCAATCAGCTTCCTCATTTTAACTTTTGAAAAGCTATTGCTTGGAGCCGGTGGCTATAGGCCAGTGGTATAGCTGCGGTCGGCAGGCTTGAGGCCCTGGGGTCTGTTCCCAGCCAAGGGTGGGGAGAGCAGAGGTCAGAAGCCTGTTGCTTTTCCCCCTGACTTCAAGGCAGAGAAAAATCACTGGAACTTCTGTTTAGCTTTGCAAGATGCTCTTAAATCTGGTGACACAATTTTTAGAATGATAATACAATGGCCACATGTGACGATGCCTGCCCATATTCCCAGCGCTCTGGAAGGCTGGGGCAGTAGGCTTGCAAAAGAAAGAAAAGAAAAGAAAAGAAAAAAAAAAAAGAAAAGAAAAGAAAGAAAGAAAGAAAAATAAAAATGGGAATGTAGCTCATTGAGAACACTCTGGGCTCAATTCTTAGTATGGCAAGGAAAGAAAAAAAAGAAGAATGTGTTTCTTAAAAACCAAGGATGTACTTTGAACAGTTGAAAACGGCAGTGGTTTAAGGTTATTGTCCTGTCTATAGCCCTTACTTGGGCCTTCCTGTTGTGTTAAAACCCAGATCACATGCCTCACACATCCCTCGGCACTCTTTGATCTGAAGTGGTTCTCCAGCTTCTTCGCTTCCATGACATCGATGCTTTTCTAGGTGGGGCAGATGTTTTGAAGGTTGTCCTTCAGTTAGGCTTCATCTAAAGCTTCCACCGATTCCATTTAGTTTTAGGCCCGGGGGCAGAACCCCCACAGAGCTGCTCCTGTGCATCTCTCTGAGCGTCCTCTAGGAGACACATGGTATCTGCGTGTGTGGCATCTAGTTACTGGTGATGTTAATTTTAATCACATATTTAAGGCTATATCTGCTGTGTTTCTCCAGCACAGGATCATTCTTTTTCACTTTATAATTAGTATCTATCACTGACTTATTTTTGCATCATTTGTGATTTTTGCTTGAATCGTTAGTTACCAAGATGTAATCATGTGGCAGCTTCTAACCATTCTTTCTGTATTTCTGAGTGCAGTTGCTAGAAGGAAGGGTTTTTTCTACTTTTCACATATTAATTTATTAAGTTTTATCAGTGCTACTCATGGACTTACTTTTAATCAATGAATTGTAGACTGTTATTATTGATATGTGTGTGTGTGTGTGTGTGTGTGTGTGTGTGTGCTCAGTTTCTTTTAGATTCATTTATTAGGAGCCCTTCAGATGGCTCTTATGTCCTGTCTTCAGCATTCTTTGAGGCCTTTCTGTCAAAAAGAGATGTTCTGAGCTGACTTAATACTTTCTTTGCCTAAGCCTAGGAATCAGTCAGTTCTTCAGGCTTAGTTATTTTAGTAATGCTCCATATTAAGACCCCAAAAGATAATCAGACAACTAAGTTTCCAGTAAATAGAGACAAACCAAGCCGAACCAAGGTACCAAAGAGATGAAAGTTACTTGGTAGAAGCAGATAATAAGCAATGTTACAAAAACTTTAAAAATGCACAAATATTTCAGGGGCCCAAGAAGCTGTTCTATCTATTAAAGAGTAGGATGCCATGAAAGTTCTAATCAATGAAGGAAGGTGGAGGAAGAAGCTCTTGGATGTTAAATGTTTGACACTATGCTAGGTTTCTGTTACTATAACAAGGTATCAGAGGTAATCAACTCTTAAAGAAAGAAGGTTTGTTTTTTGGTTACAGATTTGGAGGTTTCAGTCCTTGGCTGGTTGGTCCAGTTGCTCTGGGCCTGTGGGGAGGCAGCACTTCAAAGCAAGAGAGTGCGAGTGGCAGAGTAAAGTAGCTCAACTCATGGCTGGGACACAGGAAAGGAAGAAGGGACTCAAAGCCCACAATTCCCTTGGATGCCAAGCCCCTAAAGACCTAAAGACCTCCCACTAGGCTCCACATTTTATTTGATTTTTATTTTATTACTTTAGCAGTGCTGGTATTGAACTCAGGATCTTCACACTGAGCTATGTCCCACCCTCCCCACATCGTTTTTAAAAAATCTGACCCAGAGTCTTACTTGGTTGACTGAGTGGATTCAAACTTGATATCCTCCTGCCTCAGCCTCCCGAAGTGCTAGGATTACAGGCTTGCACCACTGCACCCAGCTTAGGCCCCAATTTTTAAAGTTTTCGCCACTTCCTGGTAGTGCCAACTGGGGGAGCAAGTCTCTACCCTCTGAGGGTTTTGGCCCATTCCAGATCCAAACTACAGCAGAGAGTATAAGTTCAGCAGGGCTGTGATGTCAGAAAACTGGGGTCGCTCTCATGCAGAAGAGCCTACCAGTCACCCCGTGACTCCTGATGGACTTCTTGATCATGCAAGGAGCTGACCTCATATGTGTTTCAGTCACTGTTAACTCAGGTACCTTCTTGCCAAGTTTGAAAGGCCGTGTGGTAATTCACGCCCCAGGTCTATTTATCAGGCTAAAAATATACGAGATGGGATTTGCTTATCTCTAAGCTCTCAAAACTTGGTAATCTGTTGAGGTCATGCTTGTATTGTTCAGGGCTAATCACAAACGGATCTTTGGTTGGTGCCCAAACTAAAGGACTTATGAATGAATAAATTAACACGTAAGTAGGCATTGTCTATGCGGAAGATCATGGTGAGAAGATCATTGGCATCAGATCTGGACAGGTCCATTTCTCCTCCTGGGTTTTCTACTCACTCACTCTGACAGGCCTGCTTGATCTGCCCAGCCATTCTGCTTTTTTTTTTTTTTTTTTTGAAACTGCATCTCATCCTCATGCACCTCTTGGTTGGTGTAGAATTGATGTGTTCTTCAGAAACCTCAGCTTTTGGCCACAGCAGATTGGCTGAGGAAGTGAGAGGGTCCTAGGTGCTGGACCAATCAGGGTCCTTCCCTGGGAATTTGGAATGGGCAATCAGAGATTCTGACACTGGCTGAGGTGCCAACGTGGGTGCTGACTGCAAGTGGAAGGAATATTTGGCTCTGTGGATTGAGAGATAGACTCAGAAGAATGAGGCAGATGTTCAGAGAAAAAGATTCCCGAGCTTTTGTGCCTCCCGCTCAGCAAGAAGACTTTTTTGGGGCAGTGCAGGAGCCTGGGACAGCAGTGGGGTGGTGGGAGGCAGGGGGCGGGTGCTGAGAAGGCTGGCAAGGGAGGGCTTCGTAGGAACCACCTGGTCGCTCCTGTAGCAGGGGAGTGGCGGCGGTTCCAACTGGGAGAACGGCGCAGGTGTTGGAGCACAGGCTGTGGCGGTCCAGGTTCCTGGGGGCTGCTGCAGCTCTCCTGGGGAGCAGCGGGGGCCAGGCCAGGCAGCGGATGGGGTCCCCGGGTAGGCGCAGGCGCTAGGCTGGGTCAGAATTCTCTGGCTTAGACTGTGATTGCCAAGGCTGCTAAGTCTTCTCTGGGCTCAGTCTGGCAAGGAACCTTGCACACGACATGACGGGTCGCCTTTGCCTCTGAATAATTCAGCGTATGTATTCCCAGCATAAAGGCGACACTTTCAACACGCGCACATCAGCTGTTAATCTGGGGATCAAAATCTGAACTCAGAGAAGCTGGGCACCTCTCCTGGTGAAGCAGAAATGAAAGCTCAAACGCAGGCCTGGAGAGCACTCAACTAATTTGGCAAACAGCTCACAGAACCGAGGTTCCTCCGTGAGGCCTGGTTCGCGATCATCTCCACATGTCCCGCTAGAGGGCAGCAGAGACCAGCAAAACGAGCGTCAGCGCTCTTGCAGCCCACGCTGGCTGGAACCCCAGCCCAGCCGGACTCTCCTTCTAGGGACAGGTGGGTCGGGGAGGATTTCTCACTGCCACCTGTACCACCCCTTGGCTCCAGGTCTATCCTTGCTGAGGCTCAGCTCAACTCGAGGCAGGGGCCTAGACTCTGGAAGCCCGATTGTCCCACCTGCTGCCCTGCTCAGCCCGGGCCCAGGTCTTTCTGCGTGGAGGCTGGAGTAGGGTTTGTACCACTCGCTCCTGCTCCCAACCCCCGGTGCCTAGCACAGAGCCCAACACGGAGCAGGTGCTTCGGAAGTATTTATTGAATCAGTACCAGGAATTTGGGGCAGTGTAGAATGTCGAAAAAAGCCTGGCTTTGGAACCAGATAGGTGTGCTTTAAAGCCTGGATCTTGGGTATGACGTGAGCCTGTGATTTGCCATTTGTAAGAGGAAATTGCCAGACCCGGAGGAGTACTGTGACCATGAAAAGGAGTTACACAGGGATGTGCTGGGTACCAAAGGCTGGTTGCTTAAGGAAGGGAGCAATTACTATGCTGCCATTTTGAGGAATGTAAGAAATTAGGTATGGCTAGAGGATTAGGAGGTAATTGTCTGGGCACCCACAGGCCACCTCAGGGATGGAGGTTTCCCTCGGTCTGCAAGACGGAAACCCCCAAAAAGAGCCTCATCTCTTGGTGAAATGACAAAGACACAGGAAGCCTTTCCTCTCTGCAACCCCGCTTCCAGACATGCACAACGCCCCCCCCCCCCCCAACACACACACAATCTGGAAATTATTTCAAATTTACAGAAGAGTTGCAAGAACAGTAGGAAGATTATTGTGCTTTTTTTCCTACCCAGAATCCCCTGTGGTAAACCATCACGTTTACTTTACATTTTTCTCTTTTACCTCCGTATTTATTATTCTTAACTGTGTAAGAGTAAGTTGCATACATCATAACTCATTGCCTGAAAATACTTCACCATGTTCAGAGGATACTCTTTTTTTTGTTTGTTTGAGACAGATTCTTGCTCTGCAGTCCAGGCTGACCCTGAACTCACTATGTGCCCAGGCTGGCCTTGGACTCAGGGCAATCTTCCTGTCTCAGCCTCCCATAACTTCACTAAATTTCACACTGGTGCAATATATTAATCAGGGCCTGGCTGTCTTAGGCAGAATAATGGCCTCTCAACAGATGACCACAGCCAAGCTAGCTGTGGCGGTATGCCCATGTAATCTCAACATTTCAGGAGGCTGTTGCAGGAGACTCTTGGCTTTGACGCCAGCCTGGACTACCTAGCCAAGACTCTGTCTATATCTTAATTAAATGTTTTAAGGCAATAAATTTGTGATAAATTTGCTGTGGCAGCAAAAGAAAATTAATACTAGTACTTTCCACAGTTCTGACTATTGCGATTTTGCCAGCTGACCCGGTAATGTCCTTTGGAAGCATTTTCTCCCTCGAGCGCATGACTCAGTCTTGGATCCACATGGTGCTTAGTTGTCATATCTCCTCAGCTTCCGGAACTTGAAACAGCTCCTCAGCATTCTTTAAAAATGATAATAACAATTTTAAAGGTACAGTCTGCCCACCCTCTTCACCCCTCTCCCCCAGCTCTGTTTTCATTTGAGTGTTTCTCACTCGAGGTTTGCCTGAGGCTTGCTTAGCTTCCCCGCTGGATCGTGGCCGCAGCCCCTGAGGCCCGTCTACATCACCCTGGTGATGCTGGTTTTGGTCAACAGCGTCTCACATATCCCCACTTACGTGCAGCCCACGAGGTGGGAACTGGGGCAGTTTATGTCACGATTGTCGTTGCTCTGCTGGGAAGTGGGCGCCAGAGACAAAGAACACCTTTGGGACAACGTAGCTTCCTTCCTGAGAGGCTTGGCCGGAAAACAGGCAGACAGACCTATCACTCATTCCACAGGCACTTACTGAGCACCCTGTGGGCCACACGAGGACCCAAAGGGGAGCTGGCGCCTGCCTTTCTGAGGTTGACAGTCTGGTGGGGAAGGTGGTTCAGCCGGGACATGCTGCGTCCTCAGCGCCTAGAATCGTTGTGCCTGTCACACAACAGCTGCTCAGTCCACAGGGGCTGATGGGCTGTAGGAGCCACAGGCAGTGCGTCTGCCCGTTGCTTCTTCCCTAGGGGCACTGACTTGCCTCTGAACAGGTGGAGAAACTGAGGTTCAGAGAGAGAAGCAGCCCTCTCTCTCTAGTCTGGTGGCCTTGGTGGCACGGAGTCCAGATCCTCCCAAGCAGAAGTGGGCCAGCAAGTTGGTTTCCTGCCCGTGGGCAGCTGGGGTTGGGCTCGTTTGGGAAGGAGCTGGCTCCCGCCTTCCCCATCCTGCTCTGGGGCCTGGGGCCCCCTGATTGGGTCTGTGGTTATTTAGTCAGTGATAATATTGGATTTACTTTCATCTCTGAAGGGCATCAAATGTCGCCGGTGACATTTAGCTGACACACAAGGAGGAGGCTGGCATTTTTAGACTGTCAGCGTGTTACAGATGTAGAAGCGGATGGTGCCGGGCATCTGGTTTATTGTTAATTAGATGGAGCCAGCGAGGCCTCCTCAGTGAGTGGGTGAATAGGCCCTTCACGGCTCCCACCAAGCCGAGTTCAACCCCTTCCCACAAACTAAGGAGGCCCTGACGAGCTTTTCCACGGTGAAGGGGAACTCATTTGCGAAGTTCGGAGAGCAGTGGACAAAGTTGTTCTCCATCTGCGGGTCTCGTTTACACTTCAGTTGTGCCCTGGCAGCGTCCCGTCTTTCTCTTCTACAATGGAGACGAAGCGAGGGGGAGAACAGTGGGGTCTGGATGGCGAGTCACAGCAGCCCACGCCGAGGCGGTTGACTGGTACTTGTTGAGTGATTCAAGCTTTCTGAACGCTGCTAGTTCTTGGTTTATTTGCTTGGTTTTCTCACCTGTTAACTAGAGAAAACGAGCAATCCTATGCAATGAGTGTGGAGGGTGCTGAGGGCCACAGGTGTCCCCTTTCCCGCAGGTGACTTACAATCTGATGGAGGAGAGGGACACACCTGCCCCCCCCCCCCCACATAGGATTCTGTGGTTTGGGGGGCTTGAGCATTCTGTAGTTCAATACTTAGAAGATTCTCTGAATTCATGATCCTTACTCTCTACCGTTCTGCGTGATTCTCAGCGCCGTGAGCCCAGCGGAGGTGACAAGCACCGGCCTGTTGTCAGCCGTACTCCCTTGGGCTGTTTGCCTCCCTGACAACGGGGTGGTAGAGGAGGGAGGCCTCTGTCACAGCACCCTCGAGGTCCCCGTGGAGTCGCTGTCGTCTCCTGCTCCCTTCCCCCTCCCCCGCCATTGCTGGCTGGTGCAGAGCACCCAAGGAGTTGGCCACGGAGCCACGGTGTGGAAGGAGCCCACGGAAGGCTGTCCAGCCTGAAACCAGCGCAGAAGATACACTTCCACGTGTTAAGCCGTTGAGACGTCAGGGTGTCTCATTCAGCCGCTGGGGAGATTTGCCGCCATGCGGGCACTGGGAGTTAGACACGGTGAGAGGTCCCAGAGGCTGGGCCCCAGGAGGGCTGCGGGAGCCTTTCTGAGAGTCTCCTTCCCGGCGCTGTCACCTCTTCCGTGGCGTGTGCTCCTCTGACAGCCTCCCCGGGTCCGCAGCCACAGGTAAGGTCCCCAGCGAGTGGACCAGGCCTGCCTGTCCTGAGCCAAACGGTGTGGCGGGTGAAGCCGAAGGCTGCCTGCTGGGCTCAAGCCCTCACTGGGTAGCCAGGCTCTGTACTGTTGCCCTGACGTGGGGCTGGGGTCCCGACTGCGAGGACAGGCTCCCCTCTGTCCTGCTCCCACGCCGCCTTCCTTACCCCAGCCCTGAGTGAGCTGTCAGAACTATCTGTTCCTGCTGAGCCCAGGGGCCCAAGACTCTAACCTCAGCACTCCTGGGAGGCTGAGGCAGGAGGATCACAAATTTGAGCCCAGTTGAGGCAACTTAGTGACTTCGTAAGACCCTGTGTCAAAATAAAACAAAAATAATAAAAAATTTAAAAAACGGGCTGGGAAGGTAGCTCAGTTTGAAGATCCTGGGCCGGATCGCCAGTACCACACGGACAATGCAAACTGAAGCCACCAGTCTGCGCCTTGTCAGGGGAAAGAGCATAATTCATGGTGCTAACAGCTTGCCCCAGCCTGACAGCTACTCAGGAACAGAAGTAAGACCCCCGCAGAGGCATGGCTGGGGTCCGAGCCGCCATGGGGACTTGAGCCACTCGGCTACGAGGTGGGTTGGGGGCATCAGGGAAGAAGCATGTATGGGAAACTATCTAGGAAGGTCCTTCCCTTCTCCACCCAGCAAACCAGAGCTCCTAAGTCACCTCCTCCAGGATGTCCTCCTTGATTCCCTCAGGCAGAGTTGCCGCTTCTTGTCTTACAGGTGCCTTGCCTGTAAAGGCAGAGGCCATTCCCAGGGTTGTGCTGAGGACCGAATGAGATGACACAGGACCCGCTATGTGGTCAGACCAGAGTGGCTGCTGTGGGCTCTGGTGAGCTTTGGGGTTGGGATGTGAGTGGCTCACCAGGATTTCAATTTGCATGGGTCTCACTAGCCTTCTGGGAGAAAAAGGGGGCCTCAGGACACCGACATTAAGAGTTAACGAGGGAAGTAAGCGGTCCCTTAGAATCTGGGAGGAAAGTCCAGGCGGGGCAGGAGCTGGGCTCAGTCACCAGCTTACCTACTTCTGGTAGGGGCGTTAGGCTGTCTTTCAACCCAGGCCTCCAGCGGACACCCGGCCCAAGTCCTAAGGAGAGCCAGATGCCCCCCCTCCCCCCAGGGAGCCCCGTTATTGAGAACCGGAGTGCTTGAGAAGTCACTCTGCCTCCAGAGAAGGTGACACTTGGGAGAAGAAGTCACCTTCCCAAAGCCCCTCCGAGATGGGGTCAGGGCTGCAGTCTGAGAGATGTAGCTGTTCTAGGCTTTGGCCTGAGCCAGGGCCGCGCTGCGAGGCCAGCAGCTGCCGGGGTGGCTGGCCGGGAGCGGCCGCCCAGCTGGCAGTGCTGGTGTGGCAGCTGGCAAGCTCTGAATGCCACCGAATAGAGACCACAAGGCGCCTCAGGGACGAGACGAGAGGTTGGGGCCTCGCGGTGTCACCCCTCCCTGTCCCCTCCAGCTGGCGCGGGAGGGAGGCCGGCAGCATGGCCCATGAAGCAGCGCCCTGTGCCTCTGCTCCGTGTAAATGAGAAAACAAAGGCAGGCGGGGGCTCCCGGCCCCGCCTTCCTGCGCAGCGCCCCATCCTTCCGGGAGGCAGCGTCCAGCTGGAAGAGATATGCTGACAGATTCTACCTGTGTTGCCATCCAAACAGCACACACCTTTGCCGCGTCAGGCCAGCGGTGGGGCAGAGACGCCACACCGGGTGGAGGTGGCCTTCCAAGCTGTTATTTTTAGGCCAGCGAGGAGCGCCTTGCGGATTTGAGCCAGCGTGGATGTTACAGAGGATGGCTTCACAGGTTGGCTATGATCTCCAAAAATGGAAAGAGCCCAGAGGAGGTGGTGATTCTCTAATGGGAGAGCCTGAGATAAAAGGCTAAAATATTTATATCACCTTTTAAACCTGAATTTTACAGAGATAAAATTTAGCATCCAACTTCCATGACGTGTTGTCAGCCTCAAGGTTGCACCTCTCACGGAGCCTTTAAGCAGGTGCAGCGGTTGGTTTTATTTTCCCCGTTTACGTGAGTCCTCTCTGGCATCCGACTGCCGCCCGGCCAGTGTGGCTGTGGTAACTTGCTCCAACGCCTGTCCTTTAGAGGTGAGATCGGTGACGCGGAGCTTTGAATATTCCAGAGGCCTTTCCTTTTCTCTCTTCTTGAGGTTGTCACTGAGTCAGATTTGTAGACAGCTGATCTCTGATTAATGGTGAACCCCTCTGTGACCTCAGGTCAAGAATGAAGGTCTAGAGGTGCCCTTCACCTCAGGGATGAGACTGAGGAGTAGGAAGCTCTGGTAGCCAGTGGCCTGGGTACTCTACCAGCAGAGAACTACCCCCTCTCATACCGCTGGGGTGAATCTAAGGTTTGTGGTGGTTCTGGTTTTCTTTCTCTTCTGTTTCTACTGACTTAGAAGTTGGCTGAGGAGAACAAAGTCTTGGGAGTGACTATGTTATGAACATCTGACATTTTTGAGTTTCAATATGTTGTGGTGAAGACTTATTTTGTGATGCTGGAGATCGCTCCAAGGCCTCACGCAGACTGTTTAGGATTCAGCGCTGGGCTATACACCCCCAGCCCCAGACTACTTCCTGACATAAGTAGCCCTGCAGCTAGATGAGAACTTACAGGACTTAATGATGCTCTGGCTCCCAGTGGCCCTCGGGAACTCTCTGTGGTGGACTGTTGGCAAATGAGTTGACAGACAATTCCTGTCACCCAGAGGCCTTCATCTTCGAAATGAGTGTGGACCCCCTGCTGAGCAGGCCACAGCAATACCTTGGATTTGGAGAGCTCTTAAGTTTCCCTTGGGTCAAGGCAAGGGTACCCTCAGCAAAATGAGACTGTCTGGGAAGTCAGAAGTCCTGATAACTTACTGAAGGTCATACCACTGAAGGTGACAAGCCCCTTCCTCTCCCTTCTCCCAGGAAAGGGGACCCATTTCAGTGAGCCCACTTATTTGGTGTCTCCCGTGAGAGAAGAGCTGCCCACAGACTTATTCTATGGTAAAGCCAGACTGAGCCGCTAATTTGGTAATCATTGTTTAGCTGGGAATGGGGAAGGGAAGCAAAAATTGTATGCCATGACAACATGGGAAATTAGGGGTGGCTAAAATTAAAGGATATTACTCATATATCTCAGATCTAACCCCCACTCCTGTTTCTCTTCCTGTTTTCTTCCTTTGTTCTCTCGTCTGGCTTTGAGGAGTGCTGGCCATAGGCTGCTGGTGAGAGAAAGCTGGGAGAACTCCTCTGCCGACAGTTCTCGCCCTGCTGACCTTGATCAGGGGGCAGGCCCAGCTCCCGGGTATGGGAGCCATCGTAGTTTCTACCTTCCTCCTTTTTCTTGTCCTTCTGAAGCTTGATTTTTTCTCTCCCAGCCCCCCAACATGTTGAAGGCCCTGAAGATCAGGAATCCTACGGGTGGTGGGTTGGAGTGGGATGGGGGGAAGGAATGAGAGAGGAAGGGAGTAGGAGGAGGAGGAGGAGAAGGAGGAGAAGTAGAGAGAACAGCAAGGAGAGGGATGGAGATAAAAGAGAAGAGAGGGTGTCAGATAGATGGCTGACTACTTCTTGGCTTCTGGAGAGTCTCGTCTCCCATCTCTGGGGTTTTGAATGTGGCCATTTTCCTTCTGGACCATGAGCTGCAGCTCGTTGGGAAACGCCTGGTGCAGGCCCCGGGAATCCACTCACGTTGCTCTGCATGGTGCTGGAGGTGCTCAGTGACTGGGCTGACATAAATTGAATGGATATGCTCATGGGGGAGGAGTTGGGGTGTCTGTCAGTGAAGGTAGGTGAGTCTCAGACTCAGATTCCAGAGTAAGAGGCCCAGAGCAGGGTGTGTGGCACAGGCTCTGGACTCTAGTTGATCTGTGTTTAGATCCTAACTTCTGCCCTTCTCCAACTGTGTGACATGGGCAAGTTAGCAAGCCTCTCTGGACCTCAGCTGCCATTGGGGCCATTGGGAAGTGTATAGGACATAGTTATGCCGAGTAGCTGCTATTCCAAAGCTCCTTCCCTCTGTTTACTGAAAATTACCTATCTGTGTGACCGAGCACATCACATCACCTTCCCAAGTCTCAATTTCTTCATCTGTAAAATAAAGGAAGTGATAAGCTGCATCACAAGATCAGTGCCTCAGGGAGGTGAACCTTTTCCCAAAAATCTCGCTGTATAAAATCTGTGATGAACCGATGGCACGTGAGCATGAGGTATCACTCTGCTTATTTAGTTCTTTGGTTTCTTTCACCAAAGTTTGCAGTTTTCCTCACAAAGATCTCATATATGTGTCATTAGATTCCTACTTAGGTTTATTTTTCCTTTTCTGGGAAGTTCATGTAAAGACAATATGTTTTTACTTCAAGTTCCTCAGGCTATTAGTCCTGTGAGGCAGGGTATGTGTGCGTGTGTGTGTGTCTCTCTCTCTCTCTCTGTGTGTGTGTGTGTGTGTGTGTGTGTGTGTGTGATGGGGACCAAGCTTCACGTACCCAGGTTGGCTTAAATTCGTAATCCTCCTGTGTCAGCCTCCAGCATTGCTTTTGTTTTCGTTTTAGGTTGTTTTGTTTTGTCAGTTCTTTCAAATTCACTACATGGATGATGACATCGTCTGTGAATAGACAGTTTTACTTCTTCCTTTTCCATCTTATGCTTTTTACTTCTTTTTCTTTTCTTATTTCAGCAGCTAGGATTTCAAGTGGGATTTTGAAAAGGGGTGAGTGATGAAAGCAGACATCCTCACCTTGTTCTTGGTCTAAAAAGGAAAGCTTTTTAAAAAAACCCATTAAGTATGATTTTTGTAGACATTCTTTACGATGTTGAAAAAGTTCCCTTCTATTCCTAATTCGATGAGAGTTTTTTTTAAAATCATGAATGAGTGTTGGATTTTGTCAAATGCATTTTCAGCATCTATTGATAAGATCTTGTAATTTTTTCTTTTCTCTATTGATGCAATTGCTTTTCCTTTATTACACAGGAATTTCTTCTTTCCTTTTTCTCTTTACTTTTTCTTTTTCTTTTCCTTTATTTGAGACAGGATCTCACTCTGTAGCCCAGGCTGGTCCTGAACTTACTGGTATAGACCAGGCTGGCCTTGGACTCAGGACAATCCACCTGCCTCAAACCCCCAAGTCCTGGGATTACAGGTGTCCACCACCACACCAAGCTTTAATGTGGTGCTGGGGAATCAAACTCAGGGTCTTGCACGTGCAAGGCAGGTGCTTTATCTGCTGTGTCATTCCTCCAGTCCCATTCCACGGGAATTTAACCAAGACGAACTAGTTGTGAGAAATGGAGAAGAAAGGAAGAAAAAAGTGCATGCC
This sequence comes from Ctenodactylus gundi, assembly GCA_004027205.1. NCBI lineage: Eukaryota > Metazoa > Chordata > Mammalia > Rodentia > Ctenodactylidae > Ctenodactylus > Ctenodactylus gundi. The sequence continues at coordinate 53,311 of PVKB01003376.1, forward strand.
ATGACAGCATGGGAAATTAGGAGTGGCTAAAATTAAGTGATATTACTCACATATCTCAGATCTAACTCCCACACCTGCTTTTCTGTTTTCTTCCTCCCTGAACTTATATAAAAAGGACAAAGGAACAGACAAACAGGGTGACCTCAGATTGTGATATCATCCTAAAGAAGAGAGAGATTCTGAGATTGGAGGACAGGAACGCCTCTTCTAGGCTGTATGACTAGGGAAGTTGTCTCTGAGAAGGTGATTTAGAGGTTTGAAGGGTAACAAGGAGAAGCCATCCAGGTGAATTTCTGGGGGATGATCATTCCAGGCTCTGACCTGAGACTTGACTATATTATCCCATATAATTCTCCACTGTAGCCTCAGATATAATTATCTTCTTTTTATTGTCGAGGAAATCGAGGTCAAGAAGTTGAGCTAATTGCTTGAAAAGTGGTGGGGACAGTTGAGCCCAGGACATTAGACAAAAATTTTCCTTTTAGGTAGTGTTTTTGTGAAGAAAACAAAAGGCAAAATTTGAGCATTTCATCTCATAGAAACAAAGGAATAAACCGACAGCTTTCAAAAATGGTGCAGCCTTAAAAATCAATTGCTTGGGGGCTCTTCACAGCAGATCCCCCCTCCGCACTGTTGCTCAGGCTGGATTCTCAGTCTAGATGGCCTTCTCTGCTTCTCTGTGTCCATTCTTATCCACCTAACTCTTGGGGCCCAGAAAACCCTCCTGGATGGCTCCAGTTCCTGGCAATTCCTGGAAATACTTTCCAGAGAGGGAAGGCGTTTTGTTCAGGGTCAACTAGCAGGAAAGGGTGTTATTGGATTCAAGCGCAAGCCTATTCTGACCTCAGGGAAGGCAGCTCCTTGCTCACTCAGCTTCCGCACGACAGCACCCCAGCTGTGGGCCACGTTCTCCCTAGTCAGCAGCTGTGCGTACTCATCTGCAGGCTTTGGTTTCTGTAATCCCCTTTCCAGGCTTCTGGGATGAGGAAAGAGCATTTTCCTCCCCCAGAGATGACTCTGTTCTTGTGGCCATCGATTACTCCCAACACCTAATTACTGTACATCATTGTGCCATAAATGATGATTGGAGGTGTCACTGTCCCAAACTTGGGCTCATAAAATACGTGTTCTTTTTGTTTTCCTCCTCTGCTTTTGTCTGGCAGAAAAGACAGGCAAATTTATTCCAACTTTTCAGAGGAACTTAAAAGCATAGAACAGAGGAGTTTTAGAGGTGGGTGGTTTTAAAAATACCCTGCAGAGGGAGGCCTAAGCCCAGCGGATCTAGTGTAGCCCAGAGAGAAAATGAAGACCTTGGTGAAGACACTGCCTCGTTCTAACATGCACTTATCTGCCTCTGCCTGCCTGGCAGGAACCCTTCCTTCACCCATTTCACCCTGACCTTGTCCTGTCTAGCCCTGTCACCCTTACATGGACCTTTCTCAGGGGGCAACAGAATGGGGTAGAAAGCCAGGCTTCAAATCTTGCCTTTGAGCCTGGCCAGGCTGTGAGCTTGTGTAAGTCACAGTGTTGGTTCCATAACACACAAAATGGTCACAGTGTTGGTTCCATAACACATAAAACTGTCACAGTGTTGGTTCCATAACACATACTACCTCTATCTCACACAGTTGCGGTGACGATGCGTGCCTCTAATCCCAGATACTGGGGAGGCTGTGGCAGGGGGACTGAAAACTCAAGGCCAGCCTGGGCAACTTAGCACGACCCAGTCTCAAAATAAAATTATAAAGAAGGCTGGGAGTGTAGCTCAGTGTAAACTGGATTCAGTCCTCAATGCCACAAACACGCATAGAAGTCAAGCATCTATGACACAGAGGACGGGCTCCACCAATGGCTGCTTCTCCTCCTTCCTCAGTTCCCTGCCTATTCTAAGAGGGCCCTACAATCTTAAAGTTATTTATGACCTTGTTAACATCCTGATCTCCCAAGTTGAGGCTGTGAGATGGAGCCAGGAAGTTAAGCTGATCAGTACAATGCAGAGTGACTTTGTGACTGGGATCTCCTTAGCCCTTTGTGAGACACAGACAAGTACATTTTGAAAGAGCAATGTCATTTGTCATGGGAGACAGGGCATGATGGGAAGTCAGCCGTCCATGGCTTTCCGCATGGAGGGGCCTTCGGGAACAGGTGCACAGCAGCCTGTTGTCTCCCTCCTCCCATCTGGGGATGAGATCTATGTCTCATGCACGGGCCCATATAGAGCCCATCTCCCTGAAGCCTCTTGTTGGGGTTCCTGCTGTCATAGGACAAATATTCTCTCTGGGCCTTACGAGTGGTTCTTTAAAAAAGGAAAGCTTGCTCAGCAAATTCAAAGTTGGAGGTCTTAGAATGGGACCCTGGGGCCTTCCAGGCGGACATTGAGTGAATGGCTGCCGCTGGGGGTCCTGGCTCCTTCCCACCTCTGCCAGCCAGCACCTCAGTGCTCCAGCCAGACCCGCAGTCCCTTCCTGGGATCCCTCTGGACCAGACTGCAGTGGGAATGGCCCCCAACAGGGACTGTGCGCAGGTCTAGGCTGTCTTGTGGCTTGGATCCTGAGTCTCCGGGCACCCTACATATTTCTTGGGCTTGTTCAGTTCTGGTCTGTCCCTGCAGGCTGGCACCTTTGCCTGGCAATGGCGGGTCAGCCTGCTCCCAGCCGTGGCCAAGTGCCCAGTGCAGTGCCCAGCACCCAGGGCACTCAGTGAACAGAGTAACATTTTGCCTGTTGCTGCCAGGTAAAAGCCCCAGTACAAGTCTTAAGTGTAAGTACTGATGTTCTTTTAGTCCCGCTGTGACCCTGGAGAAGTTACTTGAACTTTCTGTTCCTCATTGTTACAAGGGGAGAGCTGTACCTACTTCACAAAGTTGCTGTGCTGTTAAATGAGTCCCCAGGCAAGAAATGTCTGTGTACTGGGTGCCACCTCCTACTTAGAGGCAAAAAGTGAGACACGGTTTCACTGACTCGTCAAAGGTCACAGGGAACAGGGAGCAACAGAGCTAGGATTCAAAGCCAGGCAGCTGGCTTCCAAAGTTCACTCTTACCCTCTTAACCTGGGTGAGACACTACACTGCTCTTAGGAAGGACGAACTTGAAAGACCTGGTTTTATAAGGGAAGTCAGAGTTTCTCCTCTGGAACCTGCAGCAGCCGCGGAGGAGCGCGATCAGAACTCCTCTGCATCCGCCCCTGGTTCCTTCGTGCCAGGCCAGCTGGCTGAGGGCTCACCGGAGTGCCACCTGTGCCTCTCATCCCTCTCAGAGTCCCCTATCTGCAGCAGCGGTCAGCGGAGGCCGCAGGGTCCCTTCCCTCCCAAGCAGACATTGCAAAGCGCAGATTACAGCCCAAGACTCCGCGGGCAAGGGGCTCTCCTAGAGGCTGGTCCCTTGTCCACAGGCTGCCCAGGGCTGTGGGTCCACCCAAGGTCACCCAGGGGTCTGTGTCGGGGCAAGGCTTCGACTCTCTCCTCTGGTCCTTGGCTCTTCCCCAAAGCCGGAGGCCCGTTGGTGGGGCTCTAGAAACCAGGAGGGAGAGTTCTACCGGGGTGGGGTGGTCCCCTAGACCTGGGTGCCATCCACGCGCTGTGTGTGACCTCTGGCAGGTCAGGAAGGCGGTGCCGGGCGGGTGGACTGTCTCGCACGGACGGGCCCGCAGGGGACGCTGCAGCATCGCGCGTCCCTTCCCCGGCCTCCTTCCAAGGGCAGTGTGTGTGGGGGGCGGCGCCCTGAGGTCCAGCCGCGCCCACGCTAGGTCGCGGGCGGAGAGTGGTGGCGTGGCGTGGGGCGCGGCGGGGGGGTGGGTCAGGCCACTCCTTCGACGTCCCCCCCAACCCCCCATCCGGTTTCGAGTCGGTCACTGGGGCGTCGCGGAAGGGCGGGCAGGCGGGCAGGCGAGCGTGGGTCCTGCGAACCTGAGGGCGCCGGCTCCTCCCGTGACCTTGAGAGGTCGCCCTCCCTGCTGAGCCTCTGCCTCCGAACCTGCCGTGCGAGCTCTGAGATCCTGCTGCGGCAGCGCTTCCCGAAATCTGAAGCCCAGGCCGATGGAAATGGGAAGGCTTTTGTTGAAAAACAGCCGTCCCCTGCCTCACCCAGTCCATCTGCCCCGGCACACGCCGGTGGCAACCATCTTAGCTGTCGCCACCTGTATTTTCCAGGTTTTACCTACGTATCTCAAAGCAATATGCTTGCACTATTTCCTAATTTACCAACGTTAAGCGTTATCTGCGCTTTCCTGTTGGAATACGCAAGAAGTGAGTTGTCCTCCAGCCCCTCCCCTTGCAGGTGTACCTGGAGCACCGTTCTCAAGAGACTCAGTGATCAGCATTCGTAGCTCTCTCAGTTCCCCCCAAGCCCTGTCAAAACTGCCACCCACCTCTCCTCCGTAGCTTCCCAGGAAAGCTCTGTCCTGTACTCTCTCTCTCTCTCTCTTTTTTTTTGGAGCCATGGTCTCGCTCTGCAGCCCAGGCTGGTCCTGAACTCACTATGGAGCCCAGGCTGGCCCTGGATTCAAAGCAATCCTCCTGTCTCAGGCTCCCGAGTGCTGGGATTACAGGTGTGTGCCACCACGCCAGGCTTACGCAGTGCTGGGGAATGGAACTCAGGTACTTAGCGCTTGATGTAGTGCTCGCTGGTCAAGCGCTTTAACCGCTGAGCCATTCCTCCAGCCCCGGGCTCTCTTTTCCAGGGAGGCTCTCTGCTAGACTGGCTGTCCAGCGGTGGGCTGGGTCTTTCCTCCATGGCTGTCTCGTGTCTTGGTCCTCCGTCCTTGCTGGTTTACTGCCTTCTCCTGGGCTCTTCAATTACCCGTTAAGAAAGGGGCAGGGTGAGGAGTTTTCCTCTGTGGATTTAGCTGTGTTTGTCTGGTCACTCAGCACAGCATTGCGTGCTCTGCTCTCTGGATGTCATTGGTAGCTGGAGTATCTTCGATGTGGCCTTTCCTGCCTCTTTTTTATGGGTGAAACTTCCCCCTCTCTGGAAGATTCTGCAGGTTGTCATCTTTGGAATTCTGGAGTTTCAAACACCTGTAACATGTTGGTAGCTTCTCTTCTTCCTGCTGTCACACCTTTGGTGGCTTTTAAAAAAATCATGGCTTTGAGTTCTGTGAAGCTGTATTTTTCCTGTCATAACCTCTGTCTCTCTGTTTGCTCTCTTGTACTCCAGAGTTGGATTCTGGATCTCCAGGGTTCTGATCTCTTATTTTCTCCTTGACTTTCCCTTTTCTGTCTAGATTATCTTCTTGAATTTATGTCCTAGTCCTTCTATTGAGCTTTTATTTTAGCTCTATTTTTAATTTCTGAGAATTTTTGCTTATTCTCTGTACTTTTTAAAACAACAATACACATACACAGTCTCTTTATTTCTGTGAGATTACTAATTGATAATCCCCCCTCCCCCCATTTCCTGACACGCCTGTGACTCTGGTTTCTTGGCTTTGTTGTTTGGGTCAGTGTGGCCTCTCTAAGGCTCTGTGTTTGTCCCCATCATGGAGGCATCTCTAATCTTTAGTGCTCTTTGACTTTGGCCATAGGTGAGGATAAGGGTCCAAGACATTGATCGGCACTGCGTATTCTGTGAAGGCAGGAGGGGCTGATTTCCTTTTGGGTGGATGAGACAGGCCTGGCCTTTTGGTGGTGATGGGGAAACAAATGCCAACAAGGGAACTTTTCCCCTCAGGATCGCGCTTTTTACAGCAAGACTGGATGATATGATTAACAGGACAGACTTTGGAGATGAATTACCCCCTTTTGAGTCCTAGCTCCATCCTCTGCTAGCTGTGTGGCCTGAGACAAGACATTTAATCTCTATGCCTCAGTTTTTTGTCTGTAAATCAGATCTTATAAGGACACTGCTGCATTGGCTACTGAGTTCATACAGATGCCTCTTGGCTTAAAGTGGACTTACGCCCCAGTAACCAAACATAAACTGAAGCCATCATAGGTAAAACATGCATTTAACACACCCAACCTACTGTAACACAATATACATTAGGGTATTGGTTATTTCCTTTCCCGATTGAGCAGCTGACTGGGAGCCATAACTTGCTGCTCAGTACAAGACAGAGTACGGCACTGCGTATCACTAGCCTGGTGTGACCATTGGAGAGATTCTGTCAAGTTGGGGTAATCAGGAACCACACCTGGATTAGGGTTTGGGAACCATGCCTAGAGAAGGCAATCGGGAACCAGCCTGGATTAGAGAGTGAGTGATTTGTGGGCCAGCCAATGTGGGAAGAGCACCCTCCCAGATGTGGGAGGTTCAACTGGAACTCGACCAGTATAAAAGGAAAGAAGAGGGAAGATTGTTACAGCTTCTTCCTCTGGGAAAGCTCTCGCCTTGGCAGTTGTCTACGGATGCCAACTTCCTACGGGCTACAGATCCTCAGCACAGATTCTCTCCAGTCTCCACTTGCGCCTGTCTGCCTGTCGCTGATTTTCAGTTGCTGACCTTCAGGCTCTGGTCTTCACTATTGTTCGTCGAACAACTGAGATCCGCAGCAGACACCCACTGGCTATCCTGCAGTCCCAGGCGGGAGTTTTACTTTGCGGCTGAGCAGCCATCAGACACTCCAGCTCTTGCATGTGCAGACTGCCATCTTGGACTGCCTCTATCCTTGGATTTGTAACCCTTCTGAATAGAACCCAAACTAATACACCTACGGAGAGACCACAGTGCATAATGTATGTTTTTTCATCATATATGTAGCACTGTTGCGCCATTGTAAAGTCAGAAAATTGTAAGTTGAGTCATATGTTAAACATTGACCTGGCATATAAGTGATTGTCTGAGCCTTTTTTTTTTTTTTTCTTTTAAAGTACTGGGGTTTGAGGCCGGGGCATTTGGACTATGTCACATCTCCAGCCATTTAGATTTTGAGGATAGGTCTCACTGAATCACTAAGTTGCTCAGGCTGGGATCAAACTTGCAGTCTTCCTGCTTCAGCTTCCCAAAGTGCTGGATTTACAGATGTGAGCCACAGTGCCTATCTCTCTGTCATGTTCTTTACAGAGGGAGAAAATGGTGTCTCTCTCTCTCTCTCTCTCTCTCTGTTGTGTGTGTGTGTGTGTGTGTGTGTGTGTGTGTGTGTGTGTGTGTGGTGGAATATGAGTCTTCCCTAGACAGATTCTCAGCTTACCTTGCTGCATTCAGCCCTTTCTGGTCTCCAAATGTCACACTCACCTTCCTGGCCCTGCCAGGTAGTTGGCTTTCTTCTCCTTGGGACACCTTCTACAGGGTCTTACCTTGCTGAGAAGAAACCAATACAGGGTTGGCAAAAAAAAAAAATTGTGTGAGAAATCATTAAAAATGAAACAGAATAATTATTTCCCTTTTTTCAAGTATGTGCCTGTTAAGTGAAATTCTGGAAGTTCTTTCTTGTCTGACCCCAGTGCATGCAACGTTGTTTGCCATTCTTCATTCAAGGAATTACAAAAGCAAATAGGAGTGACACAGAAAGGTTCAGGAGGAAGCAGTTGCTGCTGGGAGGACAGACAGATTAACTGGACGAGATGTATGTAGACGTTTTGAGGCACAGAGTACCTGATGAGGTTTGCAGTCTATAAAGTCTGTAGGGCTCTTCTGAGTGCCCATCCAGCGGTGATGCTCGCAGAAGCACAGGCGGTATCATGGTGGCTCCTATGACTGTGTAAATACCCCTAACTATCCATTTTCCCCCTTCAGTGGTACAGAAATTTGTTGAGATTTCTCATTCATTAGTGGCTCTCCTTTTGTTCCCGTCCTCGTAGTTTATGTCATCTCTTTTCCTTACTTCCACTTTTAGGGGAGGGATTGCAGAGAAGATAAGCATTAAAGTTTAAGGTGCCATTTTTATCCAGACAATGCTGTGGTTTTTGAGACTCTTAACATTCAGTAAGCAGAAGAGCCTATTATTATCTTCGCAAAGGTCACACTGCACTAAATGCCGGAAACAAATTTCAAACTCAGGTCTGTTGAAAGCTTTAGTAGATGCTGTGTGCTTTGTCCCTGTCCACTCTCGGCTGGACATACCTGCCCTCAGCTGCTGGAATTCTGGTTGCTGGGAGCTCCTGGGCATTGCCTTTGGTTATAGAAATTGGCTCACCCTTGTATATGCTTCTGCTCAGGAGACGGTCGTGGCTACTTACTGGCTGATGCAGGGATGCGGAAGTCCAGGGCGTTGTGTCTTGAGACAATGATGCAGGGTGCGGGGTTGGGGGGAGGGGAGAAGGGAGCAACCCCGCTCCAAAGTTCCTATGGATCAGCTCATCAATTCATGTGGGTCATCTTACTTCACTCTCCACTTGCAGATGTACCTCCAAAGAGAACCCTCCAATAAACCTGCTGCGTACAACTCCTTGTTTCGCTTCGTGTTTCTAGAAGCCTGAGATCAGCAGAGGCCCTGCTCTCTTTGTCACTTCTTTGGGTTGTGGAGACGTTGAGTTTCTAGGCTTTCTTGGGAGCAGGATTCATTAGCAAGGAGAAGAAGGTGGGCTGGGGTGGTGGTTGAGAACTCGGGAAACATCTAGGGATGACACGCCTGCAGAAAGGCCAGGCATGCATGCTCCCAGCTATGGCTGGAGGACTAGGAGCTGTGCTGGGCACATGTTAGGTGATGAGGTTGAACAGACAGGAGGCGTGCACATTGAGATCCTGATGGGTTCTGCCAGCAGTGGGGAGTCATCAGAGAGTTGTAAATTCAGGAAGTGACACGTCAGGTCTGTTAATGAGCTACATGATCCTGGCTTCAAGGTGGATCGGAGGGACCAGGTGGTATGAACCAGGGCAGAGAGGAGGCTGTGGTCCCTGAGAGAGATGAGAAGGCCTGGGCCGAGGCAGTAAGGATACAAGGATAGTTCTCTGTGACTGACAGCTTACCACATACCCGCCCCGCCCCGCAGTCCTATCTTTTTTCTGTGCTTCCTCATGTGCCTCACAATTCACTCATTTATTATGTTTGTTGTTTACACCCCTCCATTGTAATGTCAGCTCTACAAGGACATGGTTTTTGTCTATTTTGTTCATTGATATGTTCCCAAGAACAGAAATGTACCTGGCTTGTGCATAATAATGGGTAAGTAGTTGGATGGGTCTTTACGAGTTGCAGAAGACTAGGACTAGAATCAGAGTCGATTCTTTGGATGATGCTGTGTGTCTGATGGAGCAGGGAGGACCCACTGTTCTGGGGAGGAATTTGAGCCTCAGAACTTACCCCAGTCACCTGGCCAGGGAGTGCAAGGCTGAGCTCAGCTCCAGTTCCCCTGACTATTTCCTGCTTTCTCCAGGAGTTCTACCGTGCGCACGCTCTGCTTGGTGGGCCACTTCCGCTCTCCAGCCTCAGTTTCTTTCTGCCAGGGGAGGAAAAATTGCTTCTCTGAGAAGTACTCCCCTAATCAGGTCAGGGTGTCCTCCATTTTCTGGTGGTTTCCAGGCTACTGAAAGCTATATTATGCTTTAGTCCCACAGGACTGGATGGAGGGTGCTGTGTGTCACAGACACAGAACTGGTTCGTGGGAGAAAACAGCTGAGGTGGACTACTTCCGGATGGGAAGTATGAAAGATGAGGCCTCCATGGCAGGGCTAAAACTGGTTATTTGGTTTTGATATTTTTCTTAAGTGACTCAAATGATTTATTTTTCCTGGAGAGGTACAGATTTCTGCCTGCATGTGTAAGTGAGGATGTGTGGATCTGAAAGCCATCATGTGCAAAATTCCTTCACTGCCCTGTTCAGACCGCTTCTCTTCTGTCATCAGCCTCCGTCAGGACAATTTCAATCCCTTCTTGTTTATTAATTTTCTTTTGTTGTTTGGAAATATTTTTAGTTTATGTTTGTTATTTGCAGAAGTTTTATTATGGAAGATTCACACTCATACAAAAGCGAAGGGAATAATGCTGCGAAGCCCTATGTAGTCACCACTGGCTCCAGAAGTCGCAGCCCATGGCTGGTCTGGCTTTGCCTGCTCCTGTCCACTCTGCCATCCACCCCTGCCTGCAGATTCTTCGGAAGCAAAGTCCAGGCACATATCATTACCGAGATAGAAGAATACTTTAAGATGTACAATTTTAACACCATTGCCCTAGCGAAAATGACAAGAATTTTCTGATATCGTAAAATATTTGTTTCCTACGTCAACTCAAAATTTTATTTCTTTTGTAATTTGTTTGACTTTGGATTTGAAGAAATTCCGTGGGCTGTAATTGGCTTGAGGTGACTTTTATGTCTCTGTTAGTCCGCTGGTTTCTCCCTTTCTTGCCCTTCCTCCAAAGTGTTTCAAGACGAAGCTGGGCTATTTATCCTGCTTCGCTGTGGTGTGCTATGCTGTGTTGAATGAGTCCTGGGGTATGCTAGACATGTTCCTCTGTCCACTGTATTTCCTGTATATCAGTAGTTAAATCAAAAGGATTTTGTAAGATTCAAGTTTTATTTATTTATATATTTTATTATTATTTTTTTTTAGACAAGTTCTCACTCTGTAGTTCAGGCTGGTCCTGAACTCACTATGCAGCCCAAGATGGCCCCAAATTCACAGCAATCCTCTTACCTCAGCCTCCCGAGTGCTACAATTACAGGCACGCATCACCATGCCAGGTTAACATGGCACTGGGGAATTGAGATTAGGGCCTTGCACTCGCTAGGCAAGCCTTCTAACCACTGTGCTATTCTTCCAGCCCTTGCGGTGCTTTTTTTTTTTTTTTTTTTTTTTTTTTTTTAAGCATACTGCAAAGCGGTTGGTTGGTTTGAACTTTTATCCGGAAGCCCAATGCCTGTCATTCTTTTTGTTATTAGCAGCCATTGGATATTATTGACTTGATCTGCTATTTCTCCAGCGTTTCACATGAGTGCTGCTCTAATCCTGTCATTGTTTTCTTTGTTACAGGGACTCTCATACAGAGTACTGTGCTCTGTATAACTGGTTTGGTTATTCTGAGGCACAGTTCCTTTGGAAAGGCAAGATAAATGCTTGTTTCTTTTCATTTATTTTCAATTTTCAAAGTAATGAGTTGTTTCCTTAACATTATCCAATGATAACCAATGGGAGTTTCTTTTTGTATCATTATGAACTCACATGGGTTTAAATAAATAGGATGTGTTTCAATCCATTCCAGTTTTTAACCTCGTTGATGCTCAACTTATCCTATTTTTGGCTAATGGGAATCTCTTTAGCTTGGCTCCTGAGTCCTTCTGATTATGGTCCCAGTGTCCCTGCTGGCCTCCCTGCCCTAGAAAGACAGGACGTTCCGTTTTGTACATTTCTTACCCCAGACATACAATCAGCCACTCCAACGAGTCTTCATTTTCCTTTTTAGTGAAAAATGGTAGTTAGTGGTCACAGTTTAAGTTGGATGCTAGGGTTTACATTGTCTTTTCAATAATGTTATATCCGGCACAAGTAAAAGAGTATATGTACCACATATGTAATATGAAGCATAATAACATAGTTACCCATTAGTCACCACCCGACTCAATAACTGGAATATTATCGATGACAGGTTATCTTATATGTGCCCCTCCTTTAATGTGATCTTCAGCTTCCACCCGGAGCATGGGTTATGTGTTTATCATTCTCTTGCTAAAAAAGGCATTATCTCATTTACATGTATCCTTAAATATACATGTTTAGTCTAGTGGTTTTTCTGAGCTTTATGATGTTAATACTCTAATGTATGTCATCTTCCATGATCTGCCTTATATTTACCCAATGTATGTTTTTTAAAAAATCTGTAACTCATTTATTTTCAATGCTGTCACATATCACCATGTGACTATACCGTACTTGATTTTGTCTGTTCCTCTGCTTGTGGACATTCGAGTTCTCTCCAGTTTTTGCTGCTACAAGTATCTTGTTGAGATAGCACTATGATAGGCCTAGGACAATGGTTATCAAAACCTCTAGTTTCAGGATCCCAAAGAGCTTTGGTTCATGTGAGTTATATTTATAGATATTTGCTCTATTAGAAGTTAAAAGAAAGATAAAGATTGCATGTGCTAACACACTAAATGTTGAAAGTTGACATAAATCAAATATTTTGAGAGAAAAAAACTATCTAATGTATATTTGAGTGTGGGTATGTGTATGTGTGTTTCTGGGAGTTGAACTCAGGGCCCTCACATTGAGCTACAGACTCAGCTCTTTATTATTTTTATTTTGAGATAGAGTCTTGCTAAGTAGTTAAATTGCCCCAGCTTGAGCTTGAACTTGCTGTCCTCCTGCCTCAGCTTCCTAGTGCTGGGATTTCAGACCCGTGCCTGGGCCCAGCTGAGAAGATATTTTTAAAGGCTAATTAAGAGGGAAGAGCAGTAGCATTTGCATTCGTGCTAATCTCTTTCAGGTTTGGCTGAACAGGAGACAGTTGGCATCGGCTTTTGAGATCAATTTGTTGGGATATCGTATATCATGTACCCTCTGGAAAACCCTGTGTGTGCACAAGACAAGAGAGAAAAGGCAGAATATGCCTTTGGATATATTCTGGAAGTAGTTTTGACTGTACGGATTCCTTGAAAATGTCTCAGGTCCTTGGACCACAGTTTGAGAGTTGCTGCTATAGAAATTACAGATCTAGGGGCTGGAGGAATAGCTCAGCCGTTAAAACGCTTGTCTAGCAAGCACTATGCAAGTGCTAAATACTGGAGTTTGATTCCCCAGCACCACATAAGCTGGGTGTGGTCCAAGGTCAGCTTGGTCTACATGGTGAGCCAAAAACCAGCCTGGACTACAGAATGAGACTCTGCCTCAAAAAAGAAGACAATAACAACAAAAAAACCAAACCAAGCCAAACCAAAGCAAAAAACCCAAAAAAGAAAGTACAGATTTGGAGGAGGGATTGCTGAGTTACAGTGTGGTGACGAGACTGCTGGGTCACAGTGTTGCAGGGGGCATGTGCAAACGTCTGTCTGTAGAAGATGAGGTCAACTCCTTTTTCAAAATGATTTTCATCTGCTAGTACTCTCACCACCAGTGCCCGAGAAAATTCCCCTTGATCCGTATCTGTCTACCATGCAGCGCTATCAGGCCAATCTAAGCTGTTCCAGTGTGGTGGCGTGAGGCGCTGTTTCCCCGTGGCCTCTTTGTGCTCCGCTCTACCCTTCCCACACTGCCGTATCAGCCTCCCAGGGTGATATTTTGATCTTATTCTGGTGGCTTCTTCTAAACAACTTTAAATTACCTGTATCTCTTTCTGCATTCTGGCTAGTGCCATCTAATCCTGGCAGAGGGAAATATTTGTTGTTGCCGAAAAGGCTCTAGAATCCCCCCGCCCCCACCTTTGTCCACAATGTCTTTCTGGTATGAATACCCTCCCTCTTGAGGCTACATTTGCCTGTTGGAATCTAAGCGTCATTCATGGCAGCTCAAGCTACTGCCTCTTCTAAGAAGCCTGCCCTCATCTTCCGCCCGATCAAATCGTTGCCACATAAGATTTGTCCTCTTTTGTCCCTTTACCATGTATACCTTGGGTTTCATTTAGGAGTGAATGTGCTTGTTGGCTTCACTAGTCCAAGAGCTTCTGCGGTTAGAGTCCATGCGTTCTTATTTTTCTTTTCTCTACAGCCCCTAATACTGGACCTGGATGTGAGTAGATGTTAAAAATATGCTTGTTGTCAGTCTCTTTGTTTTACATATGAGGACACTGGGGGTCATCTTGATTAAGAAACTTTTATAGAGCCAGACAATCAAGATCTTATTAAAGATAGGGCAACAGAAAGTGTTCTCTGATAAAGGTCCTATGGCCATCTGTCAAATGAAGGACCAGAAAGGTAGGGAGTTCAGAAGAGGGGGAGGCCTGGCCATGCAGGTAGGGGGGCTTTCTCAAGCAGCAGGACTTGAGAAGATGGGATGTGGATGAGTCAAGTGGAGGTACACTGGCTTGGGGCTGTAGAGAACAGAGATGTGGGTCTGAATCACAAGGCTGAGGATTTGGGATGGATCCCAAGACTCAAAAATTTAGTGAATAATTTTTCTTTATTTCTTTGAAGTGCTGGAGCCTTGTTCATGTGAGACAAGCGCTGTATCACTAAGCTACACCCCTGGCCCTGTGTGAATCCTTGGAGCCAGTTCTCGCAGTGCTTCTGTAGGTGTGAGTGATTGTGTTTCTTGTAATCACTATCCCAAGAACTTTTGTGGTTAGAGACCAGGAGTTCTTGTTTTTGTATTCCCTACAATCTAAATATCACTGAGGCTGTTGGTCCCACTTGCCTGGAGACAGATTTTTATGACATCATCATGACCATAAATATAGCATCACCACCACCGCTACCACTGTCGCCACCCTGAAACAGCTGCCGATTACTGAGTGTACCTCAATGGACCAGATCATTTCTTAGGTACTTTATGTGCAATGGTTTGTTGGATCCTTGAGTAACTTTGAAGGACAGGTATTATTATCCTTGAAGAGACACAGGTAAGGAATTGGAGGGTCTGAGAGGGGAAGCGATTTTTGTCAAAGTCACATAGCCACTGAGCTGTGGAGTAGAAGGCAGAGCCTAGTCTTCTATCTCTTGGTGTGAGACTGTCAAAGACCATGTGTCCATCTCACCAAAGTAAGTAGAAAGGTCATCAGTCTGCGGTTATTGTGGTCTTGGGACTTTTTGAGAGAAATTGAGGCAAAGGGCAGGTCTGGTTCATAGGTCTAAGTCTGTAGGCTTATCTGGTGCATCTGAATCCTTGGTAACCTTAAGAGTTACCTGCCCTCCTTTTAGGTACTGTTTCCTGCTACAGGAGTGCTAGGGACTCACATACACTGAAACAGTAAGGAGACTGGTGGGGTCCACGGCAACTGTGATCCAGGACTTGCCAACCTGCTACTTTAGCCCCGATTTCCTCTTCTGTGAAATAACAGCAGGACCATCTCTGTTTCTTTATCCAAACTTCTAACACCCATTTATTTAGTGCTGAGGTGTCAGGTACTGTCCTGAGCTCTTCACATCGTTTCACTTAGTCCTCCCGAGAACTAGGCTTTCTTATTCCCATTTTACAGAGAAAGAAGCCAAGGTTTACAGAAGCTTCATGACTTGCCCAGCACCACAGAGCTCGGGAGTTGTGAAGCTGGAGTTAGAACAGGTCTCTTTGGTCTGCTGAGGGTTTTGTGATGGTGATGGTGGGTGCGTGTGGTGCAGGATGGTGTGATTTCTTAGGAATATGGGCTGGTTTGCAGTGAGTCAGGCTGTTTGCAAGAGATAGATTCGGATGGGTCAGACCAGATGGTTGTGCAGCATTTGCCAACAGACAGGACAGGAAAGAGAGATAAAGGATGGCTTCCCAGGAGGGATGGTGGGTGGCGCAGAGACAGCACCCAGAAAGCAGCCATGGCGCACCTGCTCTGTACCAGGCTCTGTGCTGGTTTCCAAGGTCTTAAATGGAAATAACCTGGTTTGACCCACGGAGAGCATAACCAGGAGCAACAGATATCCCAAAAGACACCTCATGTGTTATGTTCTATTAGGGTAAGGAGATTGCATGTCTAAGACACCTCATGTTATAAAAAGTGGAATTACAAAAACAATTTCTTCAATGGGGAAAGCAAGGTTAGAGGCTAGAGAGTTTCAGACTTGCCATAACAAAGTTATTTTTCCATTAGGAATGAGGATTGTCAATAACAGAGGTGCTTTTGCAGCTCTAAGTGTGTGGCTATAAACCTGATCATCCCAGAGCAAATCCAGCATGATACGTCTTCATGATTTTGCACAGGAGAAGTGACTTTTTCCCCTGTCATCCTTGCACTGTCACCAGCGCAGCCTTTCCTCGCTTCCTACTCGCCTTGTCTCCCTAGTGCTGGAGTCATGAAGTGCCCAGCCTCTCCCTGGGACACTCCCTCCTTCTCCCCATCTCATCTGATGGCGCCTTTGTGATATTACAACTCCCTGTGATCTGCTTAGTGTAAATTGTGCTCTCTAATTAAAGGATCACATTATATTTAATTTGGGTTTTAAAAATCTAACCACAGGAGAAATTCTTGAGGGGTCTAAGAGCAGAAGCGGGGCAGATGGAAGCAGGTTAAGAACTCGAGCCTCTGGAGCCAGTATTTCTGATTTGGAAGCCTAACTTTGCCACCTACTGGCTGTGCGGCCTTAGGCAAGTGACTTATTACTCTGTGCTTCATGTCTAAAATGAGGCGAATAGAAGCATCCAGCTCACATGGCCTCCAGGATTAGATGAAATGATGCGTGGGAAACCTAGTGCATAGTCCACACTAAGCCTGGAGCGTGATGTGTGGAGAATGGGAGGAGGTTCCATGGGGGCAGAGAGGGTGGTGCTGGACCTAAGGGCGAGTGCATCTAGACAGATGGATGCTGTGGCCGGAAGCCAGGCACAGCAGAACTCCTTTGAGTTCCCCGAAGGAGTCAGGGGGGGCCAAGGCCTTGGTTTCTACTTAATACCAACAGCTGTAACAGATAAAACTCCTAAGGGTCAAGGGCTTAGCACAATAGATGTTAATTTCTTGTTCACATCAAGTTCAATAAGTAACAGTAGGGAGGAAGGTCGTGTTGCACTTCTTCACCGTTATGCAGTAACTGAGGTAAACAGAGGCTCTGTGATCATCTGCACATCTTCCAAGGACACTTTGGGCACTGGCATCTGGCCAGTAGGTGAGGATGGAGAGGGAATAGAATCATGCAGAAAGCTTCTATGACCTGTGAGTAGAAGGGGGACACCATCCCCCTGCCCCCACGTGGTCTAAAACCCGACACAGGGAATCTGTACGGGTATTGGGTTGCCAGAGGACAGTAAGATGAACTAGCTGCTCTGCCTCGAGTTCTGAAGCTAAGAGGTGCACCAGCCTAAAGGAGCAGGAATCCAATGGTGAGAACTCAGGTTCTGGGCCAATGAGTTTGACTTTGACACCGAGGGCAATGGGGATCTTTGGAAGGGTATTGACTAGGGCACTGTTATGGTTAGAAAGTGCCAGAGAATAATTGGCTCACATTAACTTCAAGGTGGAGGTATATGGGAGGATGAGGAGGAGAGGCTGGTTCTTAAGGCTTTGAAAGAAACTCTTGCAGGAAGACAAGAAGTCATCCTCAATTTCTACCATGAGGAGTAGCTTTTCATACTGTTCATTGGCCTTGGGAATCCTCTTGCCTTTTACAAATTAGACCTAGTTTCAGCATTTATTTAAAGTGGCTCTATCTAAACTATGGGAATCAGAATCTTTGGGAACAAGAACTGAGAATGAATACTTTTAGAAGACCCGCCTCCTCCTTTCTCTCCTCTTCTAAGGAAAAAATGAAAAACTGGACAATGAAGGGCCAAGTAACATCACACAGAGGCCAAAAACTAGAGGAACTCATGTTCCTGTTTGACTTAAAGCAAATTGCTTCTCTCTGATCTCTGTTTCCTTATCTGACACTGGGGTTGATGATAGCTTCTGCCCATCAGGGTGCTTAGAGGGATTTACCCCTTTCTGCACGTTTGGGCTTCTCCCAAAACAAGGGCCGCGGAAGGCAGGGTTTGGGCTGTTTCCCCTTGTCTCCTGCAGGGCTGAGAATGTGTGTGGTGTACTGTGGATGCTTGGATGCTTGTTGACAGGCCATCCCTCTTCTCCTCTTCATTATCCTCAGGTGACACTTAGCCCTTTGTCCCTTGGCTTAGGGTTCTAGTCTCTTTTTTAGGTCTTTCCAGCCCCTCCCAGAGGCTCTGGGGAGAAGGAAGCCTGGCCCTCCCCAAGTGCTCCATGTGGGAGCCTCACAGGTCTTTCTGTGTACTCCTTCCTTGGCTCAGCTGACCACTTGTACCTGGGGTCTCTACTGCCCAGGGGTTCTGGGTCAGTTCCCAGAGCCTTGTCAGACCTTCCTCCTGGCTCGGTTTCCTCTAGATCCTGGGATCAGAGTTCTAAAAGAGCTGGTGATGTCTGACAGAGACCGGCCTGGATGTGATGTCTGCCTGGTAACAGAGTCTAGAGGAAGCACTTGGGATCCTACTCAGGTGGCCTGAAGCAAGTTTCCTCTCCTTCTTAAGAATCTCAGTTTCCTTGGGTGTCAAATAGAGGATGTTGGAATTTGCCTAAGGATTCTGTGAAGGCTAAAAATACCACAGATTCAGTTCCTGGGGAAGAGTCATTCGATAAATTGCAGCTAATACTGTCTCTTAGATGTCTCCCTCGTGAGCTGAGGGCTCTGTGAGGGCAGGGACTAGGATTTTATGCAAAGTAAACTTCTGGTCTGCTGAGTACTTTCTTCCTTTGAACTGGACAGAACTTTCACGGAGTTAACAATTATAGGTTTTTATAGATTAAATGAGGGTCGTTCTATTTCACAGATGAAGAAATTGGGGTTCATTCTTTTTGTTTGCAGCTCTGTGCTTCTGCCTCTGAACAGGGCCTCAAACAAAAGAGATATTTGCTGTACCTGGAGTGTGGTGCTCAGGCCCTGCCCATAGTGCAGGTGGCAAGGGTCAGGCCGCCCTGCTCACCTTTACTTCTCTTGCCTTCCAAGAAAGGAAGGAGGGAAGGAAGGAAGGAAGGCAGAAGAAAGGAAGGAAGAAAAGAAGGAAGGAAGGAAGGAAGGAAGGAAGGAAGGAAGGAAGGAAGGAAGGAAGGAAAGCACCTTGTTTTGGGGAGGACAGCAAGGGCTTCAAAAGTCTGCGAGTCAAGTTCAGGGCAGGGGAAGCCCTTCCGAGGCCCCAGCCTAGGTGGGAGGGCATTCCAGAGAGCCAAGGAACAATGTGTGAGGATTTGAGTCAGAGTAAAGCAGGTTTCTGGGAAATACAGAGGGAACGGGGGTGGATGGATGTGAAAGCTCACATCTGCTCTGACTGGAGAGTTCTACTTATGGCCTTAGTAGGTAGAGGTCCCTTGCTCCTTCTCCCCTCCTCTGGTTGGCCTCTGACTCTTCTCCTTGGATTCTTTATGGAGCCGTGAGGCCCATAGAGGGAGAAGACCTGCTCATGGGCACCAAGCTGTGTGTGAGGGAGAGCCAGGTATAACAGATAGAGCATGGGTTTGGGTCAGGCTGATCACCCTGTCCCATTGGCAAGTTACCTTGGTGAAGGGAAATTCGAAGAACGTGTTACCGGCTGATTTGCCCTAAAGAATAGGTAAAGGAAGTTCTCGAAATGAAAAGGAAACAGTAAAACATTCTGTGCATTTTCGGTGAAGATGTAAGCAAAATATAAGTAAACGAAACGGACTTTAAGAAGGTGGCGGGGGCATTGCTGGGAAGTAGCTGAGTGGTAGCACCTCTGGGTGCTGCCACAAAGGTGTAATAATCATCTCCGCTCCCCAGGTAGGCATGAGGCTCGCAGGCGGAAATGACGGTGCCTCATCTAGCAGGGTGCCTGGCAAGAGAAGACGTTCAGAACGTGGGTTTGTTTGTTCTCTGAGTTGTGTGATCTTTGGCTCCTACCGTTTTCATTTGTCCTAGCTCCCACTCCACCGTCTTGCTCCCGTGGTTCCGCCGCATAGTCTTTTCTCTTTCAGAAGCCAGTGAGAAGACAGGAGCCCACGGGCAGTTCACACGCTCAGGAGTCACACCATGCAGAAGCGATCTCAAGAGAAACAGACCAGTGGGTGCTTTCTGATCTCATTTACCACGTGTAAGGGCTGTGGGGAGAGAACCAGATGCGGAGTTGACTGAGGCTCAAGTCTCAGCTCTGCCACAGACCTGGGCGACCCTGGGCGGGACCCTTCTCCTCTCTGGGCTTCATTTTCCCCATGTGACAATGAAGGAAGGAAGCCAGGGGAAATTGTTTCCTTCCTTCCTTCCTTCCTTCCTTCCTTCCTTCCTTCCTTCCTTTCTTTCTTTCTTCTTTTCTAAGACAAGGTGTCACTCTGTAGCCCAGGGTGGTCCTGAACTCACTATGAAGCCCAGTCTAGCCTTGAACTCAGGGCAGTCCTCCTGTTTCAGCTTCCCAAGTGCTGGGATTACAGTCGTGCGCCACCTCGCCCAGTTTACATGGTGCCGGGGGATTGAACTCTGGTACTTAGCGCTTGCTAGGCAAGTGCTCTAACCACGGAGTCATTCCTCCAGCCCTCCACTGTGAATTTCTAATTTTATTCTAATTATATGTTTCAGGGCAGAATAACTAGGCCCTGGTTGGGACGTGATGAATGGATATTTTTAATGAGAAGTGGAAATAATTTGTGGTTGAGAGTTATGCCTCAGACCAGAGTGACAGGATACATGGCCAGGTGATATTCATATTTTCCAGCAGATTAAGTTACAAGCCATGACTTGAGACATTGAAATATGAATGAAAAGGGAGAAGATGCTAAGAAATCTTTTCACGGAAATATTTTCCAGGCATGTGGCATAGAAAAAGATTTCCAGGAATCTGTTTCGTTGCCTACAGAAGGTGAAGAGTTCAGTCTTCAAGGACACAGGTGCCATGGGACAGTGAGCGTGCCTTCATCCTAGGGTCAGTTGTGGAACTTGATGAGCCCACTTTCGTCCTTCTCCCTGAGGGGTTGATCTGCTCTACTTAGGCTGGCCACTTCAGGGACTGAATAAGGTACTGAGTGGGAGAGCACCTCACCCGTAGCACACAGTGCCCAAATACAAGGTTCTGCAATCTGGTTCTGGCCCTGCGGGGGTGTGACTGGCTGGCTGGGAGGCTAAAGAGATCATTAAAGAGCTTCCAGTTTCATGATATAGAGCCAAGATTCCCATTTTAGTCCATTGATGTGGCCACAGTGATAACCTTACCATTTTGAATCTTTATACCTATTGAGCATCTACCATTTACCTAGCATTTTGTTGGTGCTGGGTGGGCAGTGTCCCTGCCACCTTGTTTGTATGAAGTCCTCCACATACATAGGCTCCTCACCACCTCTACCCGCCTCGTCCGACCACTGCCCACATAGAGAACAGGTGCAGCACCCCTAACCCTCCCCACACCCATCCAGTCAAGCATATCACATTTATTCTTTCTCCTGTCACCACTCGTGCTCTGCCTCCTCCACAGCATCCCATTCTTGGCGTCCGCTCTCAGCTTCTTCCTTGCCTTTCCAACCCAGGTCCCACAGAGCAGCCAAAGCGGCCCTTCTAAAGCACAACCCGTGACATCTCTGGTTTAAGCCAGCTCAGTGGCTTCCTTCTGTTCGCTTCAGGAAGGACCCAGCTTAGCAGCAGCCCCGCCACCCTAGCCCCGGGCTCGGCTGTGTGCTCCAGCCTCATCATGCATCATTTCCTCAAGCCAGGTGTCTTAGTTACTTTTTCTTTGCTGTGACCCAATACCCAACATCCACAAATGTAGGGAGGAAAGGTTTATTTTAGCTCACAGTTTCAGAAGGTCACAGTCCACTCGGGGGCGGCTGGCAGCAATCGAAGTACATGGCAGAGGCAGAGGTGGGGTCAGCTCCTTGACATCACAAACAGGAAGCCAAGTCAAGGCAAGTTGAGACTCATCCTCCGAGGAAGGCAGGAAGCAGCTTATATATCCTTCCAGGCCTCATCCCAGTGATCTGCCCCTCCTAGATCCAGTTGTGGAAGGTGTGGTAAGCCCCCACTACATGCCTATAATCCAACTTAGATGCCTGTATTCCATTCCTCCACAGTAGGCCCCCATCTCCCAACAGCACATAGTTCCTTAGACAATCTCTGACATTCAAATACATGAGACTGTTGGGGGACATTCCAGATCCAAACCACAATGCCAGGCTTCACCTGACAGCATAATCCCATTGTTTTGAGCCTCCATGGCTTTGTCAGGCCCTTCCTTTGGTGGAATTTACCCCTTCTGCCGGTCCCCTTCCATATTGAATGTTGCCTTCTTTGAACTCTTTCCTGGGTCTCTTTCAGCAGAGCTGACTCATTTTTTCATCTGATGAGATAGTTGTAGAGAAAGTGGAGAAAGTCAACAGCCACCTAAATCATAAATGAGACGTGACACAGGTCTTTGGTTTCCATCTGTCTGGGCTGCCGTAATACAGTACCACACACGTCAGTAGCTTAAAATACAAAAATTGGTTATCTCACACTTTGAGAGGCTACAAGTCCAAGATCAAGGCATTGTCAGAACTGGTTTCTGGCGAGTTCTTCCTGGCTTGTAGACGGGTACCTTCATACTGCCCCTCATATAGCCTTTCCTCAGTGGGTGCCCACTTCTAGTGTCTCTTCCTCTTTGTAAAAGGAATATCTTTATAGGATGCTACCCCTGTTGGAAGTAAAATGACCTCACTTAACCTTAATGACCTCCTTAAAAGTTCTTTCTCCTAATCTGTTAGGATTCAACCTTCAATACATGACCTTTTGGGAATACAGTTAAATTCATAATACTGTTCTTGCGGGAGTTCTCAGGCCAGCAAATAAATGATGGTTCAGGGATAAGGGAAAATCATGTTTGTCCTGCAGAAAACCAAAGAACTGTGTAAGGATGTGCGTGGTGGTGAGAAGAGAGGTAGTGGCCTGGGATGGTCAGGGACAAGAAGGGGAGGGTTTTAGTGGCCTGGGGAGAAGGTGAAGAGGGAAAAGTGTCAGTTGTGTGAGGGTGGGGGGCAGAGGGCCAGAGGAGGGTGGACAAAGTGAGTATGCACGCTGGGCCCTGGAGGAAGCGCAGAAAAAATAGGGTTGAGACATGGAGAGCGTGGCTCCTGCTTCAGTAATAGGTGGTAACTAAAGAATACTAGCTATGATTTGATGTCAGCATCCCTCTGATAGCCCTTACAGCACCCTTGAGCATAGAGGGGCATAATCACATTTCTGGGAAGCAGCAAAGCCAGTTAGTTGCCTCAGCAAATTGTCCAGCAGGTAGCAGAATGATGGTTTCTACTTGGGGTCCTGATCTTCTGGCTGAGCCTTTTCTTCTCTAAGGTCAGGACAGGGGAAGGGCAGTGAATGCTGGGGAGGCACTTGCACAACCCTCAAGGGGAGGGCCTCCTCCAACCGTACATACTTGCCACCGTCTCTGCTTCACACTTTTCCTGACCCAGTCTTGTCTTCTCTTCTGGGGTGATATTCTCTTTCCTCTGTCTTCTCTGCAGCAGAGGCTGTAAGTAGCTGCATCCAGGCTCTGCTTGGCTTCTGACCAAGTGGGAGGCATTGAGTTACCAGCCCTACAGGTGAAATCGATCCAGCTAAAGTTATTGCCCTCTCCTTTCCCTGCCCACTTTCAGAGCCAGTCATGCAGCAGATCTGTTCTCACTCCTCTCCTTGGCTCATGAGTCCCCGAGGTCCACTTTCAGCTACCAGGTGCCTGGCATGGAACTAGGGTGGGGCAGGTGGAGAGGATGGGAGCCTAGGGCAGCTCTTGTCAAGGTAAAAAAAAAAAAACTTAGAAAAAAAAAGAACTTAGGACTCATAGCTGGAATCTTGGATTCCTAGCTCTCTGTCTTCCGATTCTGTTCTCCAGCAGATTTCTAGGCCTTCTCTCTGAATTTTCTTACCTTGTGTGTGACTGGGGTAGAGTAATTTTTGCCTTCCAACATCTTCCAGCTATGTGGAGAGGTTGGTTTGAGCATTCTTTGAAAACTGAGCAGCAGTGAAGCAAAATTGGAAAGAATAGTTGCTCACATTTTTATAGTACTGTGTGCACCTAAAACCTATATCCTATCAGTGCCACCACTATTTCTGTCATCATCCGTATTTGGAAGATGGAACTAAGGCCCCTAAGGGTAAGTAGCTTTCCTAGAGCCACATGAGTACTAAGTGGCAGAATGGCTTCAGTCCCTGGCAATATAGCTCTAGAGCTATGTTCTTAACCATGGGGTTACTGTTTTTCTGAGACGTTTCTACTAATTTTTAAATGTCAGTTGAGGATGATTGACTGTTTACTAATGGTGCTTTACATCTATTTTATTGATCATCCTGAGATGGTGAAAACCACCCACTTTGAAGATGAAAAAATTGAGACTCACAGAGGGGCATATGGCTAGCAAGCCTGGTCATTACAGGTTCTGAAATAATAAGAGAAGTAGTAACAACAGTGATAAGATTTATATTAGTTACAATTACCAGCAGACGGTGCACTCAAGGTTAAGATAACCCACGTTCACATCTTTGCTCTGCTTCTAATGTGTGCATGTCCTTTGGCTAATCCCTACTCTTCTGTGATCTCACATGTTGGTCTCTGGTTCTTAGGTTGCTCTATCCCTGGCAGGCGGTGATTCACCAGGTTGGCAGGTTGAGGGCAGCTGATTCTATCAGACGGAGGCACTTGTCATCTGTACATTGGAAATATTTATGTATCTCAACCTAATTAGTGAACAATCATAATAAAAAAGAAAGCCATCCTGGAAAGGGAATTGCTGTTGGAAACAATTGTTTAGACAAAACACCATTTGTTCCCAGTTTTTGCTCCCTGCTGAAATGGCAGGCCACTTGTTTTGGTAACAGATGCCTTTTGGCTGGGGTTTTGGAGTATGAAGAGCTGTGTAGGGTGTGGTGGGACGAAGCTGGCTGTCTCTCACCTGGCCTCTTGGGGGATACTCCTGAAGTGCTCTGGAAGTGCGAGATTCTTCACCTACTCTGCAACCAACTTCTGGGTCCAGGCTAACTCTTTTGTCTTGATGTTTCCCTGTAATTGTTTGACTCAGAACTAAGGTCCAGGAGGCACAGTGACTTTCCCAACATCAAGACGTGGCAGAACTAAAACTAGAATCGATATCGCCTTATTCTCTTCGTGGTCTTCCTGAAGCAACGATGATTCCACCTCACCTTGCCTAAGTATCCAGTATCTGCTCTTCCACGAGTCTTGTCAGAGATTACTACTTTTGTGTTCTGCCACTGCCCCTCAGATATTTGTGTTTCTACCAAGCACTATCACCTTCTGGAATGACCACATCCCTGGGGGCTGGCCATGTGGCCCAGCAGCATAATCACGTGAGTTCAAGGCAAGAGGGGCTTGAATTAAGTATGCGGTTTTGATGCTAGTTGATGACTTCCTTCTTGTCTGTGATTAGTAGTTGCCTCTGTTCAGTAGCATGTGAATGGCTTAGCTTCAGCATCCTCATTTATAACACATACTAGTAATTTCTTTCTCCATACCCCATTCATCAACAAGGATGTAAAGAAAGGATCAATTACATGCAGCAATAAAAAGGTTTTTTTATTTGTGAACTAAAGCATGTTATAAAATATGACTAGTAATATTGGGCAATATTCACCAGGCACTTTCTATATATGTATTAGTTGAGGTAATTAATAGTTGCTGTTGGAGCACACGCCTCCAGATCCCAGTGGATTAAACAACAAAGGTTGTTCTTCAACCTCCGTAGCCCTGTGGCTCTTGGGAGTAGTTCTTTTCTAACATTACCTTTGCGGAGTCTTTCAGTTTTAGCCTCACTGACAATAGTGAGACAAATCCAGGGTGACTGCATGTGGATTTTGGGGACAGGGTTAGAAGTGGCATGTGTTGTTGTGTCTACATTCTATTAACCAGAATTCAGACTCACAGTTCCTTGTGAGAATGGAGAAATAAAAATAAAGTTGAACTTTGTGCCCAGAAAAAGAACTTATATATGACATTATATCGATCATGATGTGCCCCATATCTTGTTAGTCCTCACCCAAACCCTCTGTGTGGTTTTATGACACATACGTTTCAGATGAGGAAGTAAAGGCTCAGGGAGGTAAATGACTTAAAGAAGATGCTGAATTAATGTCGTGATCTTACTCCAGCCTGTTGGGCTGCGTTTTTCCCCTACAAAGGACTTCTGACTTCTGGTGGATCCGTCTGCTTCGTTTTATTTGAGTGGCTACTGTGTGCTGAGCACTGCCACCTCTTGTACAATCCCATAACCATGCCTTTTCCTTTCCCCCAGGTCACTATTGCTTCTTTTTCTTGAGGGATTCTAATTCTGGCAAGTCTCTCAGTGTGAGCTTCAAACTATTACTTTAAGGAAGTTGCTCTGATTTACTCCCCAGGAATTACTCTTTCCCGAACCTTCCTCTTGGTAGCCATAATTCCAGGAAATAGTGGGAATAAAAGAATAAAGTACAAAATGGATATTTTTCTTTTTCTTTCCCCCCCCTTCCCTGGAAATTGACATCTTATGTTTGTGGCATAGAAGAAAGCTATGGGTTCTCCACATTTTAAGGAGAGAGCGTCAGTGGCCCTTTCCCACAGGACCAGATGAGAGGCTTCTGGTTTTAAGAACCAGCTCCATTCAAATTTATTCTTCCTAGGAATGGAGGATTAGAAGGAAAATAGCAGTTACATCTATCTAGTTCTTCTAGGGCAGACAGAAGATCTCCCCTGAGACTAGGTGGGAGGCTCCAAGGAGAGGTAGGTTGTAGATTGTGTATGCTTTTCATTTACTACCTGGCCTGGTTCTGGCACAGCAGGGGAAGAGCGTGTGAGAAGATGGGATGAGACACTTCCCCAACCTGGTCACATCCTAAGTGTGCTCCCAGGCCTCTGAGCCGAAGTGCACAGAACTTGGATGAGACTGCAGATCTCGCACAGTGCTGGGCATCAAGGGATTGGGTTTGTGAGACTAACACCTGGTGTGCTGGTCAAAGACAGGACAAATCCCAAGTGTGATCACCAGTGCATAGAGAGCAGTTTAGGGAGGGTCCTCATCAGTGGAACTATGGCAGACTCTCCTGTGCCTGTAAGGAGACCGTAGCTAACACATCAGGTGGGTGGCTGGGGCACAATTAGAAGAGAGCTATCTCACCACATGGAAGTCTGCTATCTCCAGCCTTCCTCCTTGTACCCCAATACTAGGGCACTAGAAAAGAAGATGGATGCAAGAATGAGCAAATGCTGCCCCCTGCACCTACAGTTCAATGCTTGAGCTGGCTTAGAGATGGGGGAGGGGTAGGACAGGGTGCAGGGAATAAAAGGTGGGTTTGGAAGAACTTTGAATACGAAAAAGAAGTAAGCAAGACTGAGTCCTAAAGAACTCAGATGAGACTGTTTTAATAACTAAAAGTAACTGAAAAGTTATGGGCTCAAACTGAATTTGATAAGGCAGCCTTCTACCCAGCAGGAGAAAGGGGTTCAACAGAGCACAGTTGGTGGCAGTTATTGGAAAAATAAAACTATCTCAGGTTTATAACCCAGTGAGCTGAAACTCCACATTAATTCATTTTCATACCTATCCACTTAAATACTCTTCGCTGAGCTTCTAGCCCTTGCCAGACATTGTTCTTAGCACCAGTGAGTCCAAGGAGCTTACTCTATTGGGGAGACAGACAAGTCTAAAAAGTAATTGTTCATTGTAATAAGTGCTATGGGAGAGGATGGGAGAGGACAATGGGGTAGAGAGGATTTAGTTATGGTTATGTGAGTCAGGAAAGGGCTTAGAAAGATTTTTTGTCATCTTGAAGCACGAAAGGGTATTGATTAGGCAGCTGCAGTGGAGAAGTGTGTCTACGTGCAAAGTCACGAAGTATGAAAGAACGGGGCATATTGTATAAATGACGAGCAGTTTGAGCAATGCAGAAGAAGTGTCCATAGCTACCATTTTACTTCTTAGTTTCATTTTGCTTCCTTAAGTTACTAGGTTATACATTCCTGCAAGAAAAGACAGTGTTCAAATCTCAGTTTCATTCCCTCATAAATAACCTAGATCTGAAAATGTAAAATGAAGCTGTTTTTCACTAGAAGCATTCCAGTGGAAGTTGTATGACTCCCAGTTCTTGGGAACACCTGCAACGGGACGGAGGTAGAGGGTTTGCAAGTGGCTTAGGGCTGACAAGCCTCATGTCTGGGCCTTAGTTTCCATGTCTGCATGTAAGAAAGTTGACCAGACAATCTCTACAAAATAAGCTTCAAAATAGTTTGAATTTAGAATTTGATAAACACAATAGATTGGGAGTCAGGAAACTTGGTCCTTGTCCCAGCTCTGCCATTGACTAAGTTGTGACCTACACTATCCCCCATCAGACCTCAGTTTTTCTATCTGTAAAACCCAGGAGGGATACACTTATCCCCAAAGTATCTTTTAGTTTAACCATCTATGCTTTCTGAACTGAATTCTGTTGACCTTGCCCTGGCCTATTGACCTTGTTCAGGAAAGGCTCACTTTCCTCAGTATTCTTCAGACACACTTTCAAATTCTTTGGGGTAGGGGAGGGAGATTAGGGCCAGAAGAGGGTATTTGAGTGAGGCAATGAATATTTATAACAGACGCTCCCACCAGAGGACACATTAAAGTCTTGCAGCATAACAAAACTGAATTACCATGAAATAAACTTTCTTAATTAAACCAATTAAATTTCTTCCCAGTATGTAATTTAGAAACTCTGATAAACCCTGGTTGAAAAGGTTTGTTTTAGCCTTAAGCTGGCTGAGAAAGCAGGAACATCTGGTTTGGTGGTGGAAAGGCCTGTTTAGGCTCCAGGCGAAGGGGCAGCACCGTGGAGCTATCCACGGTCCTGAAACAGCCTCTGCCTCACGGCCTCTATAAAGGACACAGGCAGGCCAGGACCAGCGTGGAACTTAAGAGATGTGCTATTTGAGGACAGCATCTTCTATTTATTCTGCTTGACAGCCACCACTCAGAAGTTAGCCGTGTATTTCCCCTACCACCACAGATCCATCAGAGTTTGAAAAGATGTCATGCATTTTTTTTTTTTTTAATGTTTGTGAAATCCTAGTTTCACACAGCTAGGGAAGATGACCTGGTCCAATCTCTCCCCCATTTCAAGTAAGAAAATAGGGCTACAGAGAGCTAAAGTGACTTGGTCCAGGATCACACAACTTGTATATATAACTGAGATCCAAGCCCAAGTCTCTGATTATAAATATAGTGCTTTTTTTTTTCCCACTAGAATGTTCCTTTAGTCAATGAATCCTTTGAGGTAGAGGTCAAGCCTTATTCACCTTTATTTTTTTTTGTCCAGAATCTATCTTAAATGCCTGAAAAACTTTTCTGAAGAATGAATATGTGGATTCTATTTTTATTTCTCTAGTACAATAAATAGTATTCTATACTATTCTATACTGTACTAGCACAGCACTTTATATTTTAAGATCATTGTAATTAAAAATGCTTTTGCTTATTAACCAGTTTGATTCTCACAATAGTCTCAGAAGCATGTTATAATAGTCTCATTTTACACCAAAGGAAAAGAAAACTCAAAGATCTAGAGACTTTGGTCCTGAAGAGAGTCGGGGAAGCAGCTAGGAGTAGTGTCCAGTTCTCCTGATTTTTGCACCTGAACCTAGGGCTGCACTTGGCACACTGGGAGGTAAATACAGTAGAAGAGTCCCTACACCTGCTCTCCAGCTGCACACACGTTGTGGAGACAAGCCTCACAATCGAATTGTGAAGCAAAGTGTAAGCCAAAAGGTAAATGAATGAGGTGATGTGGCTAAGATTTGGCAAATAGTGAGTGTAGTGAGTGCTCCAGCAGATCAGGAGAGGAAGTGGTCCCTAAGGCATACCGAAGATGAGAAAAGTTTTCAGAGAGCAGGTCAGAGCAGACCTGGCACTGGTGGGTGAATGTGATTTTGAAAGGCAGAGGAAACATCTTAGTTATGAAAACAGGTAATTCTAGTGTTGGGGAAACCTTAGAAATGATTATTTCCCTTCATCTTAAAGATAGGGAAACCAAAATCCAGAAAATGAGGATTTTCTGTGTGTAGACATCGAGGGAAGAAGGCAATAAGGCAGGGTTTCTTCCTTCAGAGGGCTCCTGGGCTTGTGGAAAGTGAGGTATGGAATAGGCAGGTGTACACCAAGTGTTGGGGAAGTAGCGATGGAGTCCATGCAAGGCTCAGGTGCACAGAGAAGGAGACACATGCTCATTTATGGAATGTCATACTAAACATTCAAAAGACTTCACTTGAAGTAGTCACGGTCAATTAAGGACAGGGACCAAAATCTAAAATCAACTTCCTAGGTGAAAACTGCTGACTAGAAGGAACTTCTGCCGAGAAGTGGCTTAAGCTAGGACACTGGAGAGAAAAGTAGGTGCCGAATCTGGAATCTGAAGGGCTGATTCCAATTCTGGTTCTGTGTTTTTCAGGCAGAGTGGTGTTAGGCTCATTGCTATGATTCCTAGGAGCATCACTTACAACACTGTAACGTGGTGTGTGTGTGTCCTTTTTCAGGATTGTGAGATCAGAAGAAACATAAAAGGAAAAGTACTTTGTCAATTATAAAGCAATATAGTAATCATTTACATATGTTAATTATTGTTACTCTTCTTATGTAGGAATTGATATGGAAACAGAAGTCCTGGATTATAGTTGAGTGATGTCTCTGGGCTCCTGCCTTGTTATATATTTGATAAATAGGACACTTGTCCTCTCTGCCTTACATATACCATATAAAGTGAAAAAATATGTATGAAAATCAAATGATAGAAGCAAATAAAAAGTGTAGTTGTAATTTTGGACAGAGTTTGGTGATTGAGTAGAAGACAAACTTGGCATTGGTACCATGAGCTCTCTATGACGCCTCACATCCATTTTCAAAGCCATTATCCCAGCCAATTCCCTCAACAGCTCCATGAGGTATGGCCGAGTCTACCACAGATGATTAGCCTCATCTGCCAGATGAGAAACAGACCTAGAGGGAGTGATGAGCCCAGAAGCTGGACCTTAGGATCCTCCCCCGCTTCCTTTGCAGTCAATTCCCAGTTTTCTAGTGCCCAGAACTCGTCTTTCTGCAGGTCACTTTAGGAGACAGGCTGAATTCAGGTGCTCTGGAGCTCTGCTCTTACCTTGGGGGCATTGCTGGGCTTCTCTGTTCAACATTGCTCCCTGGGAGTGCTTGATAAAATTCTTCCAGAGCCAAGTTTGAGCTCTTACCTGTCCCTGAAGAAAACTAACAAACCAAGCCACCTGCACCCTTTCCTTTGCTCAGAGGAACCAGATGGGAGGCCGGCACAGCTGGCATGCTCCTTAGGCACACCTTCAGCTGCTTAGACTGTCTCAGCGAAACGATGCTCGTGTTGGTTAGCAGCCTCACAGAGGCCATTCCTCTGTATAACGCAGGCTTAAAGGCCGTTCTCTACTTTCTTCGTGCCTCTTCTTTGACGGAACCCTCTTGAACCCGGTGCTCCAGTCTCCCCAGTGTGTTCCCTGCCTCATAAAGACTGTAAAGCACAGAGGAGAGGAAAATCATTTTAAATTAGAGTTTGGGGCATAATTGAATTGTGTTTTGTTGGCAGGTTTGCTGCAGAGATTTTCTTTTCACATACTGGCCATAGAAGTTTGAAAACTGTTAAGTTAGAAGGTCCGATGGGGCCTGAGTATACAGAATCCAGGAAACAGGACTTGTCTGAGTCTTTTCACCACACGGGCAGGATCTGGGTTTGAAGTATGCAGATCTAGTCAGGAAAGGAAGGGACAGGCAGGACAAGAGCTGGCCCAGCTGAGGGAAGTTTGCCAGAGAGCAATTATTGGCAGATGGTTATCCTTCAAAGGCAGCCCAGGAAGCACCCTTACATGATGCTTCCCTGACCCTCAGACTTGGTTGGAAGCAATCTCCTCTGGATTCTCAGGGCCCTGGGCTGCTCTCTGAGGCAGCCCTGATCCTAACCACCATGTTATTCTTGTCTGTGTTAGTGACTACCTCCCTCCGTTAGCCTGGGCGCTCTCCCAGTGTGAGCTCTCATTCGTCTTTTTATTCAGCTCTCAGCACAAAAACTGGAATACAGAAGTGTTAGCATTGTGGCCAGGAGCATAGGCTGTGGAGCCACACTGTTTGTATTTGAATCCCAGTTCTAACCCCCACTAGCTTGAGACAGGGCCAGCTACTTAACATCTCTGGGTCCTAATTTCCTCATTTGTAAAGTGAGGGTAATCATAGTAATTACCTCAAAGGTTTGTTACAGGGGTAAAATGTAAAGCACTCAGAGCAGTGCCTAGCACAGAGTCAGTGCTCTGCAAAGGTTGTGTGGTATTTGTTTTATTTTAAATTGACATATAATAATCGTATACATGTAATGCATGTATACAATCAATTAGCATATCCATCACCCCAAACATTTATTATCTCGGTGGTGTGAACCTTCAAATCTTCCAGTTATTTTGAAACATATTCGTATTATTAATTATGGCCATTCTACTATGTCTTAATTTTGTAGTTTGGGTCTTTATTTAAAGCCCGTAGATATGCCTGCCGCAAGAGAAATAATTTTATGCTATTCAAACTCTCCCTCCTCCCCAGCACCTAGCTTAGCTGTGAGAATGAATTCCAAGAACTTAGGACTAGCCAAGAAAGTCTTCATGTTTCAGAGAAGAATTTATTAGTGTGTGGTTTGGATGCATAACAATTGCATTTGTTTTGGGAAATTGAAACATGTACATGTCACATCTTAATCATTTTTACTAAAATTTCACTCTTAATGAAGAGCATGTTCCTGTGGGCATGAGATAATATTAGTTTAACTCCTCCTTACTCTACTCCTAATCTTCCCACAAGACACTCATTACCTAGGTCTCACAGAGGCTGGGAGGCATTAATGTTTTACATATGGCAGTGCAAGACCCTCAGAAGGCTGATTTCAAATGGCTTTTGCTGGGTTGTGTTGAGTGGCCTAGGTAGGGGAAGAGGTTGGAGAATAACTGCTGAAGAAGGTTGAGAAGAAAGTACCTGAATGTTTCCTACAGGATGAGGTTGGATACTTGGACACTTGGTACCACTCAGTGTTCGTGAACAGGTTGTCTATCAGATATGTCTATGGGGAACAGTGTTATTTTAAATATTTGTAGGTTTAAAAAAATAAAATACACCTTTCATCACTTGGGTAAGGGCAGAGCTGCAAGATGGTGTTCAGAATCAGGTAATTTTGAGCTCTGCCACTTACTAGTTTTATGACCTTTTAGAAATTCATTTGTGATTTTAAGCTTGCTTCCCCTTGTGGAAAAGAGGGACTTAAAACCAATGTTCTCCAACTAAGCTAAAGCAGATTCCCAGGCCTTTCTTCTCTCAGAGACTTTTATTAATTGGGCCTGGAATGGGGCCCAGGAATCTGTGCTTCTAAACGACAGCCAGGCAATTTTGATGCATGGGGCTATTCTCTGTGCACAGATTCCCTATTCCTGTGGTCAGGATGGTATTGGTCTATAATTTTTAAAGATGAAGTCACAAGTCTGATCACATTGGGCCTACCTAAAACCCTTCAATGATCCCGTGGTTTTTAAGGAAAAAAAATCTTACTTCCTCAGCGTGGCTTGGGTGCTGGCCCCAACTGTGTCTCTGGACTTGTCTTTCTATGGCATTGTCCCCTCCCACTCTAACCAAGCAAGATCTGCTTGCAGCATGTATATTTCCCACCTCCACACTTCTGCGCAAGCTGTTCTCCTTTGCTGGTGTACTCTCCTGTTTCTTTCTTTTATGGGCTTGCTCAGTTCTGCCACAGGGATTCTGTCCTCTGAGCTGCAAAAGCGCTGACGCTTGGTACCACTCGCTGCTCATGAAACAGGCTGCCTTGCTTAGCTATTTGCATCTTAGCTTTCAACCTGTCCCTCTTCCATTCGTCTGTAAATTCCCAGGAGGTAGGGACACATCTAAGTCTCCCTAATTCCTACTCTCAGCAGAGCATCATAGATGCTCAGTGACTATTTGAAAATCGGTGTTACCTTAGGATGACATTATCTGTCTTAGCCACCAGGTTTGCTGGTTGCTGGTCCATTTTGGGGTGAACCAGGTTGATCGTGTATTTCTTAGCTGGGGTACACTGCAAGACTGAAGCACAGAATAAAAGCATATTTCCAGACTAGCAATATTATTCTCACCCACCAACTCATCCTCTTGAAATTATCGCCTATTAATAAGGACAGCAACAGACTACTTTATAGTTTGTTAATGCTGGAAACAACTCATGACTGTTACTTAAACATTATGTGATTATGCTCACAGGTGTCTGTTGAATGAACGGGCGTATCACAGTTAAAGGCATCCGCAAGAGGTGAGTTTATCCAGGACTTCTGGGCTCTGAAAACCCCACCTAGGAATCTTTCACCCTCCCCTTCTGCCTCTCTCAATTCAGACCACATGGCTGTCATTAATTCTGCATGCTAACAGCATTGTCATCTAAATAAATAATTATGATTTTCAATTAAGGATCTCAGGACCTCTGAGAACCGAGCTGACCCAGACATTGAGAGATTCTTTGTCCTCAAGAGACCACAGTGGCAGCTGCAGCTCTGTCCCTAGAAAAGCTAGTCAGACCCCTCTCTGATTAGAGGGCTTTCCAGAACCTCGGGCTGTGGGCCTTAATTGCCCAGCATTCTCGCGGTCCAGTATGATTATATGAGGAGAGCAGCCGTGGCTGGGAGTCAGGTAACTTAGGTTCTTGTCCCTTATTTATCTCTTTCCTGTTAGACCACAAAGTAGAATGTATCTAGAAATCATCAGGCGATCTTGCTAAAATGAAAATTGTGGCTCGCTAAGTCTGGGGTGTGGCCAGGGATTCAGCATTCTTAACGAGCCACCACCAGCAGCAGCAGCTACTGCCGACTCATGGGCCGTTTCTGGAGCTGCAGGGATCTCACCTGAGCTTTCCCCTGTGAGCTCATCTCCTTTATCTTCAAGGTAAAGAGGCTGGACGTGGAGATCTCTGAGAACCTGTCCAGCTCTTCTTTTCTGTAATTTCATGATAGTAACATTGTTGCTTTTGTAGCCAGTGTTCACAGCAGCATTGTTTTTAAGAGTTAAAATATAGAAACAACCCAAATGTCCATTAAACTGGTAGAATGATACATAAATTTTGATTTGCTCATATAATGGATGACCACTGAGCTGTGTATACATTTGCTCCCATGGACAGATCTCATATATGTTATGTCAGATGAAAGAAGCAAGACACAAAGGACTTGAAAATATATTTACTCTGTTTATGTAAATTCTGGGAAGGGAAAACTAAGGACAGAAGTCAGGTCAGCAATTCTAGGTCACAAATAGGAGAAAGGTATTATCTGGGGGCCATGAAATTGTGCGTGGTGGTGTAATCCCTTCACCGTGGGAGACTGAGGCTGGAGGATTGCAAGTTTGAGTCCAGCCCGGGCAACTTAGTGACTTAATGAAACCCTGTCTCAAAACTGAAAAGTAGAAAGAAGGCTGGGGATGTCACTCAGTGCAAAGGTCCTGGCCTCAGTCCAGAGTACCACAAAATGAGGGGGAGGCACAAGGAACGTTTTTAGGGTGATGTAGATGTTCTATATCATGATTGTGGTAGTGATTACATGAATATATGCATTTGTAACACTCATTATACCGTGCAGTTAAAATTGGTAAAATTTATGATATACAAATTTAACCTCAAGAAACCTGACCGAAAACCAAGACTAAACAAACACATAGCTCTTATTCATTGAAGATCTACCATAAGCCAGTTGTTTCAAAGAGATGGGAACATTCTTTGTAGTGATAACTGAAGTTCCCTGAAAGTAGCCTCACTCACAATGAGACTATTGATTAGCCAGTTGGATTTTCAGAGAGGCTGGGATACTTTGCACAGCCAGACTGTTAAGGGCTATCTTGGCCCTTTTTCATGGCTGCATCTATCATCCTCCTCTATATCTAACTTAACATCTTGTGAAAAAAAATTAGTATGTATCATTCCTACAAAGTAACCCTTTTAAGATATAAAAACAAAACCTCTAGCTTCCTACCAATGGCAGAGCTAAGAATGCCCTTAGATGACATCTGTGGCCTAGAGCAGAGATTTCCTGGCTTGAGGATGACCCGCCTACCTGGTGCTTACACTAGTGCTTTGCTTTTTGATTTTCTTATATTTTGTAACTATAAATACAGTATGTAACTGCTACTCATTGGAACATGCTATTCAGGGAAAACTGAGTTGGTGTTTCCAGGCCTTGGTCACTCATATTTGGCTTCAGAATGAACCATCTCTTAAACTTCTTAAGACAAAAGTAATGTTTTTGAACCATCAGTAGTAACCATTTGAGGAAGACCTATGTCTTTGGGAGGGACCCTTATCTCAGAGGAAAAGTGACAGCTTTCAATGAAGAGGTAGGATTTAAATAATTTGTGGTAGTTCCCAGACCCGGGCCACTTCCAGATGGAGGCCTTGGCCCCACATCCCTCATAAGTCCACAGCTCCTCATAAGTCCAAGAGTTCTAACAGGTACTTCAGGCCTCTCTTAGCTCCGAGCCTATCCACCAGGGACTCTCATTTTATATTCCTTTGTTAAACATGGGACCCACCCAGGTTAGAAAAAACTAAACTGCACCTGTGTCCCCTATCAGCAGTCTGATCGGTGCAATAAACCAGCGATACATATGTTATCCTTATATCACTTTAAATTTTAAAAGAACAATTTAAAAACGTCTGGGGTAGTGGGCATAGTTGGCCAAGTGGGAAGGTGGAGTTTTCTGGTTAGGAATTATAGATAGTGGCCCCCCTGGCCTTCACAGTGTGCCCAGAGGCATCTGGGATTGGTATATCTCCATTTTGTGGACTGAGAACCTGGGGCTCTGAGGTTGAGCAGCTTCTCTGAGGTTACAGAGCTTGTCAGTGACAGAGACTAGGCTTGAAACCGGGTCCCTGGGCTCTCAATCCTTCATGAGATTTTTTTTTTTTAATTTTTGATAAGCAAGTGAAGACAGAGTCCTGCCCTTGAAAACCTTATAAGAACACAGCAGCTGCTCACAGCCATAAATGAACATTGACAATCAGGCTGTACTTCTAGTCTTCATGGAGTGGTTCAGAATAAAAGGAATTTGGCAGAGAAATGAGCCAGGGAGGACAGAAGCCACCAGTGAAGTCTTCTGGGGGGAAAGTCAGAGAATAAGGCTTGGGGAATTGGTTGACCCAGGAGTTTGGTATAGCCAGGGTAGGCAGAGATAGAGAATTGCGTTCATATCCCCATCCCTAGTTTCCTAGGGAGACCTGGATGCAAACCATGGAGGGCCTGGCCGGGACGGCTGAAGAGCTCTCTGCTGTTTTTGTCCCTTTGCTTCTGTCCAGGGGGGTTATTTGGTAAAGAGGAGATAGCAGGAAGCAGGCATCAGCCACAAGTCGGCAGCAGGGCAGGCGAAGGGTGCTGTCATGGCAGGCACCAGTCCTGCTGCCTCATGGCCCTGCATATGGCCCAGGAGCTGCTGATACCCCAGTCATCCTCTCAACTATGACATCACCCCCACCCAGGACCAGACTACCCCTCGGGGCACCCAGGAGGCCTGCTGGCTCCAGTAGCTAGTACAGGATTAATAATTGAGGCTCTCTCCTGAGCCTTGGGCCCATCAGGGACCAGTCCTCTTGTAGCCTACTATTATTGCACTCTGATCAATTAGTGGGGAAGAAATGAGGTCAGAGAGAGCAGGTGTGGGCTTGGCTTTGTTTCCAGGAAAGGCCTGAGCTGGACTGGGGCTAGGCTCGGGGGAGGAGAAGGTGATTCTCAGGGCTTGAGGCCATGGGCAGTAAAGAGGAGAGTAAAGCGCGAGGCCGGGCCTGTAGCTTAGAGGGCCTGGCCTCACAGTTGCCAAGAGATAAAAACAGCATTTGGAAAACGTCTGTGCTCCAGGCTGCATAGGGCACTGAGATGGGCCCATTAGCCACTTAATGTCCTGGTTAATGACCCCCGGCTTCTGAGGATGTCAGCTGGAAACCCAGACTCTACTAATGGCATGGAAACAGGCCAGCATCCTTGGCCTCTTGTTCAGAGGCCCCTCTCTCCCCACCCAGCCAACCAGCCTTGCCCACTTCCTCTACAGCTTTTCTCTCGTGTTGCTCTTTGCTTCAGTTTTCCAAACGCATCCTGGGCTCTCTTATGTCACTTCCTTTGCTCAAGATCTTGTCTATTCTGCCCTCCTCCCTTCCATCTCGGCCTGGTGAGATGTTCCTCGGCCTCCTGTGGTACTTTCAACATCATATCATACTCCAGCTTTCTCTTGAGGTCTTTTCTTACAGCTCCAGTTAGAAATGGCCACATGCTTCTTATCTGCGGAATGCCCACCACAATTTGCCTTACAGTACAGGAGTCTCAGGTTGTTCTTATCCCTTTTTCCTGCCTAGGAGCACTGGGATCACAGAAAGCTGTGACTTGTCCCTCTGGGTGGCTGGCTAGCCTTGATTGTAGTTGACTTGTTCGGAAGACCATGCCTTGTCCCAGAATGCTCTCTGGCACACAGTAGCTTCCAGTGACTGTTTGATGAATCTAATACCTACTTGCATATTTCCAAACTACTTTTCCATATTACTCTGCACACCTCTGAGTGTGAAAATTCTTTGTCTTTACTTTTGCACTTCTGTTTCCTTTGACTTAAGTGTCTTTCCCTTCCCTGATTTGCTGTTTGGCAAGGCACACTCCAAGCAAGGTTAATCTGGATTCTTTTTATATCCTTCACATTTTTCTTTGGGGGCCTGATTCACTCTGTGCTGTTAATAAGGTAGGCTTTTTGTCCTCAAAGACTCACAAGTCTGACAAATAACTGTAGGACAGTTTTCAAATCTTGTGTTGACTTTCAGGCTCCAGGCATTTGTATTATAAAACTTCAAATAGATAGACAATGAAAAGTTTCCTCTATCCCAAACCAGATCTGCTGTTATACATCTACAGGAAACATCATTGCTGTTGTGGCTTAAGCGTGTCACTCTGTGTGTGGGCTTGTACAGTGCACAAGCTGTGCTGCCTCACCTGGCATCACTGATTCAATGCTTCGGCGGCAATTCTCTTTCCCAGAAGTAACCACTCTTGAATTTCTTTTGTATTATTTCAGATGTTCTATACACATTAAGCATTTTTGTATGTCTGTGTGAGTCATTTTCACTTTTATACAATGGGATTTTATCACACACAATCTTTTGCATCTTGTTTTCTTAATAATCTTGGAAATACTTTCCAACCACACTAGCTGGGTCTATTCCATTACTCCATTATTTTTAATTGCAGTGTAATATTCAGTATATGTGTATGACATTATTTAGTCACTACCCTCTTGATGAACATGTAAGTTGTTTCCACTCTCCAAACACCCTTGTAAATACCTTGCTTACTTGTAGGTGAATTTGTCTGCCCGACAAATTTGTACACGTTGAATGGCTGAGTCAAGCAGAAGGCACACATGTTTCAGATTTTTGGTGGACATTTCCAAGTTTCCCTTCAAAGACGGAGCATGCGAGTGGAGAAAGTAGCAAAACTACAGACGTGGGGAAGATGCTGTGTTTTGGTGTTGACGTGTGGCAGCAGGCGATTCGGGCACCCAAAGCCTCCAGCTCTGTCCTGGCTGCTCTCTTGCCAGTACTCAAGGTGTGAACATTCATGACCAGGGCCTCTGTTCTCCCTTGACTTGAAGGACCAATTTTTTTTTTAACTTTCAGGCTAGCTTCATCCAAAGGGGACCTAGAGATATCTCATAAGGCCATGCTTAGTTTGTACCTTCTCTTTCAGCACTAAGTCAACTTTGGTTATCTATGTCACCCATCTCTTTGCCTTTTCCCCATTTAAAAGTTCACTATCAAGTTATCCATAAAGTGGTCGGAAACTTGCATCTGGATGCTGTTCTACATGTACACTTCATAAAGTTAATTTTTTGGCTATTTCCCTTGAGTAAATACTTTCTTCTCTCTTTGGACTGGCAGAAGTGTCCCATTCAGATTAGAAGGTTAAGAATAAGGAGCAGGTGAG
This sequence comes from Ctenodactylus gundi, assembly GCA_004027205.1. NCBI lineage: Eukaryota > Metazoa > Chordata > Mammalia > Rodentia > Ctenodactylidae > Ctenodactylus > Ctenodactylus gundi. Next base: position 92,703 of record PVKB01003376.1, read on the forward strand.
GAGTTGTGGACAGCAGTTCAGGAGAATTTAGATGGATAATGACAAGAGATCTGAGAGATCTGCAGAGGTCAGTGACATAGTTTTGGATTTCTTGTGGTCTGAGTCATAGGATCATGTCCTAATAACACAGGATAGACAAGGTTTATTTGTATAGGGGCGGAAGATAAAGAACAAGCTTTGATCGAGAAGTCTGTAGTAGGGTCTGGTCTGCGCTGACTGCTGGAACAGGGAAGGTTGGACATTTGCAGATGGGTGCGACTTATCATGAAGCAGAGAAGACAGACAAGAGACAGGGAGAGTGAGCAGATGAGAAAGCAAAGGAAGAGAAATTGGTTAAGAATGGAGATGGAGAAGAGGAATTAGTAAGTTCTTGTACATTGTGGTTGCAGGTGAGGTGGATGCTGTGCCAGGAGCTCCACACCTATGACTCACTTATGCCTTTTTATAACTCTAGAGTGTAGGTAGTACCGTCACCACTTTACGAAGGAGGAGATGAGCCTCAGGGAAGGTCAATGACTTGCACAAAACTTCCCCAGAGAGTAAGTGGTGATAGCGGGGGTGTGTCAGTCAGCTTTCTGTTACTGTAACAATACCTGGGACAATCAACTAATAGCGAAAAGGCTTCTGTAGTGTTTGGTGGTTTCAGTGCACAGTCAGGTAGGCCCATTATTTCTAGGTCTTTGGCTGAGGAGGGAGCAGCATGTCATGGTAACAGTGTACGGTGCAGGGACGAGTTTACCTCATGGCTGGGAAATGAAAAAAAAAAAAGGAAGAGACTTGGGTTCCATTGTACCCTTTGATGGTATGCCCTCAATATGCAGGCAGCATATCCCACTGGACCCCACTTCTTAGAGTCCCTATCAAGCTTCAGTAGCAACAGTATGTGGTCCAATCTTAAACACATCGGCCTGTGGGAGACATTCGGATCCAACTGTAGCAGAGGGTGAGCCCAGGATTAATTGGCCCCTAAGCCTGGAATCTTTCTTCCACAATTTGTGAGGCCGAGCATGGGTAAGGGGTGGGTCAGGACAGAGGGAAGAGGGGATTGGGAAGGCAACAGGGCTGGAAGAGGCTCACACAATCCACAGCACTTGCCAAACTCAGCCGCTCATGCCTGAGCAGCTGGCTGATTTTTCATAAAATAAAAGAAGTCCCTGAATTGAGAAATATGTGTGTCTTCTAGATTGGATTGTGCAGTGAACAGTAGCCAGAGTGAGCAGTAATCCATCACGGCCTGGCGTTGGCGGGTGCTGCCAACCGAAGCCCTGGTGGAATTGTCGTGAAGGTGACCTTGGAGGGAAAACCAGAGTCCACTTTCCAGCTGCCTCCTGGGAGTCTGGGTGATGGGTGCTTCCTCCCTGCTAGAAGCTGTTTTTCTCTATTTCCTTTTCATTATTTTACATGCTGTACCAGCACTGGGTCTGCTGGCAGCAGCTGCCCAGGTCCTGGGCGCTGAGGATTGGAATTAAGCTTGGGAAGACCCAGAATCTGACAATGAGACTCAACTTATTTCCCCCGTGGCACTGGTTTCCAACGATGGCTGAGGATCCAGAGAAGACGCTTGTGAACAGAGACAAGCCTTGTGGGTGTCTTCTACCTGGGGAAGGATAATAGTTTAAGGGGTTTGGCTCTATCTTCCATCAGAGTTGATTTCCTTTGAGTTTCCATTTTTCAGATAAGAAAACGGAGGCTAAGAGGTTACTTAACTAAGGTTCAGAGACGAAATAATCTGCAAGAGTCAATGTATCTATAAAGTGTTTCTGCAGGGGCTGCAGGAATGGCACAGTGGTTAAAGTACTTGCCTAGCAAGCACAAGACCCTGAGTTCCATTCCCCAGCACCACATAAGATGGGCATGGTAGCACGTGTCTATAATCCCAGCACTCAGGAGGCTGAGTCAGGAGGATTGCCATGAGTCCAAGGTCAGCCTGCGCTACACAGTGGTTCAGGAACAGCTTGGACTACAGAACAAGACCCTTTCTGAAAAAAGGGGGGTTTCTGCAGTACATCTCACAGTAGATGGTAGGATTACCCACAATAGGTAGCACCTGTTGAGTGCTGATAGTATACCTGAAGTGTTCCTAAAATTTTACACCTGTAACTCACTTAACTCTACAATCATTATGAGACAGGATCTGTAATGGTTCCATTTTGTAGATGGGAAAACTGAGATACAGAGAAGTCATGTGATTCACTTACAGTTACCCAGTTGCACAGCCAGATCCGGAACCCAGTCAGTTAGACCCTGGAATCCGTGTAGTGAACATTGCTGTCTATTACTGAGCAGTACCACAGATCAGGCTCACAGCTAAACTCCCTGTATGAACGAACGGCAAGCTCACCAAGGTCAGATGAATGTGATTGTCCTTAACTTTGCGCATGTGGAGGTGAAGGCTCAGGGTAGTGAAACAACTTGTTTAAGATCACATAGCTAGCAGAATGACGTTGTCCATTAAGTTTGAAGAACAGTAAGGTCACGGGGCCATAATTAGGTTTATTATTTTCCATTGGGAAGTAAAAAGACTTTTAAAAGGATCACAGGGCAAATGGTTAGAGTGTCATTTTGGGTGGTTTTGCGCATTTCAGAGGGGGAGGCAATTGCTGAAAGGGTGGAAGGCTCCCCTTTCCCCCCTCCCCCGCCACCCCAGATTGTAGAATATGACAAGAAATTCTCAGTCCCTTCATGTTTTACCCACATTCTTGCTCCTGGGAACTTGCTTGATCTTGTGGAAAATTTGAACCTTTTCATATCCAATAAATCTACCTCCCAATCCCAGCTTTGCCCCTTTGTCCTCTGTATGGCCTCTAGCAGGAATACACCTCTTCAAACCTCCTTTTCTCCTCTTTTGAAAGGGTGGCAATATTGTGTGTCTGTGTCATTGTGTTGTCTATGTGTGTGTTTATGGTGTCCTGTGGGAGTCTGGCACACAGTACATTTTCAATAACTAGTGAGTTTTGTTCCTGTGCCAGCTGAGGGGTCTAGTAGCTGGCTAGTTACCACAGAGCTGGAGTGGGTGGGGAGCAGAGGTGCTGTCACTTGACGTCTTGTCACTTTCCCATTGCTGAGACAGTACACAGCACCAGCCAACAACTAGAGGGAGGAAAGGTTTATTGTGTCTCGTGGCTTCAGTTCATGGTCGGCTGGCTCCAAAGCAGAAGCACCATGGTGAGAGGGCACATTGGAGGACAGGATCTTCCACCCATGGCAGCCAGGTAGCAGGGCGAGAAGGGGGAGCTGGGGACAAGAGTGTTCTGTTTACGTCATGCCCCAGGGACCCGTCCTTTACAAACCAGGTGCCACTTCCAAAATGAGACTTTTGGGGGGCATTTTCGATCTAAACCATACACTAAGTGAAGTGCAGAATGGTCCCCTTCTCAAAGGTGAAGAAACTGAGGCTAAGGAACAGGGATTGATGCTCCCAAGACCACACAGTCAGTTAGAGGCAGCAGTAGGACTCCTGGTCCACAGCTTAGCATCAGATCGCATGCCACGCTTTGTACCTGTTCTCCGATGGTCCAAATGACAATCCAGGGTCTCAGAAATGCTAGCCCAGAGTCACTTGTTGAAAGGTAAATGGCAGCTGAGCTATTGGCAGGAGTTGGAACTACCTCCTACTTCTCCTCCCTTTCTCTGGAGGTTTCAAAGGGTGAGTCAGATAGCGTGAAGCTGTGCCGTGGGAGCTACGCAGGGAAACTTCCCTGTTACCGCCAAGCCTGGCTAATGACATGAGGCTCAAGTCCTCATCTATCAGGCTGCTCCTGGCCTTCAGAGGCCTCTGTGGTCCTTTTGGTTATGAAGCTCAACTGTTCCTGCTGGCTGCATCTGGCATAATGTGGTTGATGTTCTTCCAAGAGGTGCTGCCCACTCCTGCCTCCGACTTCCCTGCTTTGTTTTCTGCCACTCGGTGCCCTGGCCCAGCCTTCGTCCTTGCCAACTGGCAACCTGCAGCAGCCTCTGCTCAGCCTCTGCTTCCCATCTGGCCCCTCTAACCTCCTCTCCACACTGAAGCCAGAATCTCTTTTCTTGCCAAATTTTACCATGTCACTCGTCTATCAAAAAACTCCTGATTTTTCTCTGCCAAGTGAACGAATCTCCAGACTATGTGGCTGCGTAAGTGTCTCTCTGCCTTCGCAGTGTGAGCTGTCATCCTCCCGCATCTCCCGGCTTCCCTGTGTGCTCCCCGGACCCCGCCCTCCACAGCTGCAGGTCTTTGTCCTTGCTCTTCTCACAGCCTACAGTGCTATTCCCCTTGTTGGCCAACCTCTAATACGTAACCCAGATCCCTTCTCCTTCCTCTACAACTACAGACTCCAGGTTCTCTGTCCTCGCTGGATCCCCAAACACTTTTCACACAGTTGTTTTTGTAGCACTTGCCCCATTGGGTGGTGACTGCTTGCCTACCTCTCTGCTTGGCCTCTCAAATCTCCACTGGGCAATAAACTCCCGGACGACAAAGGCTTGAGCTGCCTTCTTTGGTCTTTCCAGTCAATATAGCTTAATGAGTAAAGCCCTACTTGTCAAAATCTTGAAAAAAATTTTTTTTTGTATTAGCTGGCAAATTGCTATTTTGTCCTCTCTCCCAGGCTACTCGCCCGCCTGCGGTCTAGAAGGGTTAATGATGAGCCTAACAGAGGTCTCCCAAGTCGGTCAAATCTGTCAAATCCGTTATTAAATTTCTGATTTTTCTGCTGAAGAGCCTTACCGAAAGAATGGGCCCTGCCGCCCTCCTTTCTATCCAGCAAGCCCCCACTTTCCTCCCAGGCCTTTGTTCCAGCTCATGGGTAGTCTCAGTGGCTTTAGAGGCTTGTTCTCTGGAAAGAAAGAGAAACCTTCTCCTTAAGATGCTCAGGTCTGCGAGTGTAAAGTGACTTACCCGGAGCCTAGCTCAAAGGCAGGCCGTCAGGGCTTTAGATTTCAGGCCACAGGCTGTGGTTTGGGGCAAGCGTGGTAGCCTGTTCAGTTATAAATGGACGCTGACTGCCAGCACCAGGCAAAGTGCATCGCTGCACAAGGACCCTTGGCCCTCTAGACTCACAGGCCAGGTGGGGAGATAAGCAAGGAGAGACAGGGGCACTACAGGGTGGTGGGGCTCAAGGTCAGGGAAGGGAAAGCAAATGGAGCTGGGTTCTGAAGGATGGCGCAGAGCAGCCGTGCGGGGATCCAAGGCAGGGCTGAGTCATTGCTTCTCTCATTGCCGGTCCTCTCCTTGCAAAGCACAGTGTGAGTAACACAATCGTAACAGCCAACACTTGAGGGTGCTTACCATGCCTTAAACACTACTTGTGTCATAGCCCATCTAGTCCTCACAATGACCCTATGAGGTAAATACAGTCAATGTTCCTATTTTATTGATAGAGAAACTGAGCAATGGGATATTTATGTAGCAAAGGTCTCAAAGATAGGATGTGTTAGAACCACGATTCAAATCCAGGCACCCTAGCAGAGTCTCTGTGGGTGTAACCACCATGCAACACTGCCTCAAATTCACTGCAAATTTCACTGCCAGGACCCTGACCTCCTGTGATCAGTGGAGCAGATGGTGCCTCAGACATTCAGAATGTATCATGTGGCTGGTGGTCTGCAAAATCTCAGACATCTTCTGACTCAAGCTCAAAATGGTCCAGGTGCTGTAAGGGTCTGTCAGGGGTTGTTGTGAGGGTATCAGCCATGGGGAATTCATAGTGTCCCCTCAATGCAATGATGAAATTACCACCTACAGCAGCATCTAGGAGCCCGATCCTGACCAAGGGCTTGGAGGCTATGAAGTCCACAGTTCCCCAAGCCTATCTCATCCTCTTCTGTACCCACATCCTCACGATACCCTTTCTCTTCTCTGAGAAGGTTTCGTGGAGGAGGTGCCATCTAAGTTAATCAGGAAGGGTATAGAGGACCTTTCCATGCAGAGGAGCAGAGTGCTTACATTTCAGAGAGAGGCAGCTGCCCAGCAAGGTATACATGTGTGAACATACCATGATGCATTTGGGGAATGTGGAGGGCCAGGGGCAGTGACAGAGCTGAAAAGATAGGTTAGGGTCTGTAGTTAGTAGGCAATGGAGGGCCTCGAAGACTAAGGAGCATGGGAGTTTCACGGGTATACCAGTGTTCAGAAAAATCATGAAGGATAGTGATAAGGCCAGCTGGGGGAAGGCAGTAGCCACCTCTACGGCAATGATCTGAATTGAGGTGATGAGAGAGAAGGCTGACAAGAAATGCTTTGGAGGACTTGGGGCTGTTGATTATGGAATTAAGGAGGCAAGTTAGAGCAGACTCTTAGGCTCCTGATTTGGGTGACTGGGAGATGGGTAAGAGGTGCATTTGGGTAGAAGGTGCATTGGGTGACTGGGAGAGGGATGCATCTTGGTAGAAGGTGGCCAGATTACTTTTGGGTTTTGATTCAGGTGGGACCTGTGTAGCACTGTTTCCTGGATTGTCACCTACACAGGTGAGGTGAGGAGTGGTCTCTGTGTAGACACAAAGGTCCAGGAATCCTTACAGGAAGGAAAAATCTGAAGCCCTGTGAGGAGTCAATTGCTCCTGGAGAATGGGTCAGGGACTCCAGGAAGGAAGCCACTAGACCCCAGGAGAGTGAGCAGTTTAGGGAAGGGCTATAGCGATGTTATTGCTAAACTATGAAGTATAATTTACTTATTCAACCTTCTCAGCCCTTCTATGTGCCAGGCTGTCTTCTTCATGCTATGGTCCTAGCAGAGAGCAAGGCAAACCGAAACAAACAAATAAATCTTGCTCCAGGGGTGTGCTCTCCGGTCGAGGTTAACCGATGGTGATGAATGCTATGTTGACTAGCTGAGCAGAGTGGGGAAGGCCAGGTGGAGCTGCAATTACGAACGGAGGAAACCTCACTGGACAGCTGGCATGTGAACAAAAACCTGAAGAAGGAAGTGAGTAGTTATCAGGTGAGGACTATACTAGGGAGAAGGAACAGCAAGTACAGTGGCCGTGGGAGGGTGTGTCAGGCTCGTGAGAGGGATCTCCGACGTAGGAAACCATGCGTGTCTAACCAAAACAGTGTAGGAATGTTGTGTAATTGTTGCATATCTCCCCTGCCTCTGCATCGCACTGAGTTTTATAGGGCTGACCTTGTACAAACCCCATAGCGTGTCTTTGTCCCAGTCTCCTCATCAGGACAGTGGAGTCCACGATACTGTTGGTGCAATTAAGTGAGTAAAGACGTGTAAAGTGCCTGAAGCATGGTGCATGCTATTACTGTTACCATCATAGTGACTGTTATTATTATCATCATCATGATTATTTTTGTCATTATCTCCCCCTCTCTTTAGACTTGGGGGCCTTTTGAGAAGGAGGATATTGTGTGGTTCTTCCCTGCAGCCCAGGGCCAGCCCAAGGCAAGGTTCACCTTGTGGGCTTGGTTGGGGGGAAGGGTGTTAGATAAAACTAATGAAAAAATAAATGACAGGACATGAAAGGCACCAGTCTCTGCTAGCCAGCCTCCCTCTGGCTCCCCAGACCCCAGAGCTGGCAGGAGGTGGGGCAGGCTGAGATTTGAAGGAGTCCCATCTTTATGTCAGCGTGCGTGGAGCCTTTGGGCCTGACAATCTATTTGTTATTAGAGCAATAAATAAACCAGTTGCTTGTCAGCACAGGGACTGGCACGAGTGCCTTAGAAGACAAATGCTGCCTCCAGAATAGACAAATATTTACCATCCTCCAAACAAAGTTGTCAGCCCTGCTAAAGGCCTCCAGGGCTTAAAATTAAAGTGAACGTTAAGAGTTTTTAAACTCCAAAGGAAATATACCAGTGTTCTTCATAACAAAGAATGTCGGATTGCCTGTTCTTCAGTACCTACTGTGTGCTGAAGCTTTTCACAAGCTCGCTGCAACTTTGGGATGGAGTTGTGGCCGTTATTTTAAAGATGAGGAAACTGACACCCGAATGAAGCTGCATTTCTGCAGGCAGAGGAGCTGGGATTTGACCCTGACTCCTCACTTGGGCTCTGCAGTGAGATTCATGTGGCCAGTGGGTCCAGATCCTCACCTTGGTGGAAGATAGGAACACAAGGTTCTCTCCCTCAAGGATGTTGATGACAGTTTTGCTTTATGAAACAAACAGGGCTGACTCAGGGCTTGCACTTGAGTGAGGTAGACTTGGGAGGCTTGCAGGAAGTCATTTGCATCCTAAGATTGTAGAGTGTCAGAGTGGAGAGAGTCCCAAAGTTCCCAGTCTGGATGGACAGCAAGATCTGTACCAATTCTGATACAGTTTGTGCTGTGTACAGGAGTCAATGTATCTGTGCCCATTTTACAGGCAAGGAAACCGAAGCCTGAAAGACCATGACTTCTCCAACTTCATGGCCACAGAATGGCAGCCCCAAGGCTCCAAAGTGAAATACCTCTTGGTTATGCCGACGGAGTGAGCGTGGTACCTCTGAGGCTGACTACCAGGGTTCAGCCCTGATGTTGTCAGTTATTAACTAAGTCCTCAACTTTTTTGATGCCAGGGACTAGTTTAGTTGAAGACCATTCGCACAAGGACGGGGGCGGGCGGGTGGGTGGGACTGGGGTTGTTGTGAGAAGGCATACTTGTTATGTAGTAGATTGTGAGAGGAGAGCTTGGAATGGTGAGTAGCGGCAGGGGCCCTGTCAGAGCAGCAGAACCTAAAGGGAGCACAGTGACAAGACGTGGGCTTCGCTCGCTGCCTACCTACTGCTTGCCGCTTGTCTCTTTGGAAGGCCTGATCCTTCCAGGGCCAGGGACCAGTACCTGCCTGCAGCCTGGGGGTGGGGGCTCTGAGCTAAGTGATCTTAGCTACATTACTTAGTTCTCTGCACTTTTGTTTCCTTCTCTGGAAAATGAACATACTAGCAACTTAGCTTGAAGGTTATTAGGAGGATAAGAGAAGTAAGTACATGGAGAGTACTTAAATGAACCTGATGCATAGCAAATCATACGTTTTTAGTAGTTTTTATTATCACTGTTGAGTTGTTTGTGTGTCAATTATTCCTTTAATACAATTTATGTGTATTAACAGAAGGTCTCATCCACTTGCACCTGGAGGGGCCACCCTAGGGATGAAGGACCAGAGACCAAAACCCAGCCTCTTGCCCACAGGAGCTCTTGGCTAGTGGTGTTGGGAGCTCAATTTCCCCCTGGGTAAGATAGCTCTGAGGCAGGATTCTATACTGGCTTCAAGAATTAGGTTGTAGGTACTAATGTTAGTAACTTGCTTAAGAAATACAAGTTTACTGGTGCCTTCTTCTTCGTTTCATTTCCCCATATTGTCTAGTATTTCCTGGGGGTGTTGCCCAAATCACTGCCTGTACTCTAATCTCTTAGGGTCTGCATCCAGGGAAAATAAACTAAGCTAGTTCCTAATGTATATCAGATCCCATGTGTGGACTGATTAAGAAGATAATGTGGGAATGGGAGAATGGAAGGGGATTTCCTGCCAGGGGGACAGCATTCGCAAAGGCATAGAAATGTGAGCAAGTCGTGCCTGGTGAGGGCGGGGAGAGCATGAGGCTGAGGCCGAGAGCCTACCGTCTTACAGAGGGAACCTCAGAACCAAGATGTGAGCAGAATTAGGAAATGCCCCTTTGATTGCCTTGACAAAGTGTGTGCCTGGATGACCATTCCAACTGAAACCTTAGAAAAACTGTATTACCTTCCAGCATTAGGGAGGCTGAAGCAGGAGAGTTGCCTTGAGTTCGAGGCCAATCTGAGCTACACGGTAAGTTCAGGGGCAGCCTGGACTATAGAGTGAGATCTTACCTCAAAATAGAAAAAAAAGTGTATTGTCTATGTGAAGTTTTCCTTGGAAGTCCTCTAAGATATTTACCAACTTGAGGATGGTCTTAATCAATTGAACTTCATTAGAAAATATCATTAGGAAGCACCTCATTGCAGTGGAAGTTGTCCAGGCAGCTGAACCTTCTCTGGAACCATTATGGGCTGGAGACCCATCTCAGACCTGGAAATGGTCTCTGTTCTGTGCCAAGGGTCAAGGTCGGGGTCCAGCCGCTCTCCCTGAACAAAGCTTTCCTTTCCACCCGTTCATCCTCCAAGAAGTATGCATTAGACACACACGCACACACACACACACACACACACACACACACACACACACACACACTCCCCGGGTCTCCTGCTCTTCCCATGTCTCTGCAGCTCTTTTGGGTGCTCACTGTCCTTGTTATTCTGTTCAGCAAACAGGCCTTGAACTTGTACTAAAGCAGGACTCTGGGACAAACTCTGGGGATTCAGAGATGCCTTAGGTATTGGTCTGTGCCCCGGAGAATCTCCCACTCTGGGCGAGGAGATAGACATATAACACGTAGCAGTGGCTGTGTGCCAAGGAGGATGTTGCAACAGAAATTGGAAGGTGGGGTTAATTAGACCTAAGGTTCTAGAGAGCATCTCAGAGCCAATGAGGGATAAGCAGGGCTGTGAAGCACACAGAGGAGCTGGCACTCTTCTTCCTCGACCAGGAGTGTGCCCTGTCGAGAGGGCAAGCACCTGGCTCTGCCAGGCTTCCAGCTGCGTCCCCAGCTCACACCTCCCCACAACCCCAGCCAGAGGCATTCACGCCCCACTCCCATTCTCATGACGACCTGGTGGGAAGCAGGAGTAGCTGAGGGCTCTGTCTCAGGACCCCTGCTGTTACCTGTACCTTTCACCTTTGGGTTCCTGAGCTAGTGCTCCACGCCAATCCTGGGAACCCCGGATTTCTGTAGTTTCCCCGACATGATCCTTGCATTTCAGCTGTCTTATATCTTGGATAGAGCGCCCACCTTGGATCATCATCCTGGAGGGGGATGACTTTCATTTCTCCTAGTTTGGAGCTATTGTGTAGCATGTTCCCAGAGTTCCCTGTATCGTTTCTCCCAGTGCTCTTTGAATTCCCCTGTAAAAAGCTTTACTGTAGAATGACTCCTGCTGTCCTAGAATTCCAAGGTGGATTTTTAGAACAGATCCCCATGGTAATACCTGCACTGTTAAGGAGGTGTTGTTTTGGTTCTGCCCCTGCTGTCATTTTGTCATATGACCTGAGCAAGTTATTAATTCTAACTTCTCTGAACTTCAGTCTCCTCTTGTGTGAAGTGGAAGCACACTACCTGTCTCACAACAGTAAGAATAACTCACATAGAGGTTAAGACTTTGTGACTCCCAGGGAGACAGGTGGAAGAAGAGGCCCCATGTCTGGCAACACTGATAGAGCTACCTGCCTCCAGTCTGGACTATTCCATTTATATTCCACAAATTTCATAAGCCTCCAGTCAAGCAGCCTTTCCTTCCCTCCCAGGAATGTGCCTCTCACTCTCCTCCCTTTTCAGGAGGAATGCTTCACCTTTCTTTACCATTAAAATCTCATGCAGCCTTCAAGGCTCACATGAGAAACTTTTCTCCCAGTTGACGGTGAGACTTCCCCTTGCACCTTTTTGGGTGCTTTTAATCACACTCTGCCTGACATAAGAATTCTTGTAGACATGTCTTTTTTTCCATTATTAGACTATAAACTCGTTGAAGGCAGAGCCAGTATTGCCCATATCCACATAAATCCGCATTGTAAACTTAAATCCACATCAATTTTCTGCTGTAAATGTTGGAGCAGGAATTCTAAGGTGGTAGTTCTGAAGGCCAAACCCTGGGGGATGGTTAATTTTATGTGCAAATGTGAATGGACTAAGCAGAGGCTCATATCATTGGTAAAACATTATTTCTGGGTGTGTTTGGAAGCATGTTCCTGGAAGAGATTAATATTCGAATCAATGGACTTTGTAAAGAAGATTTGTTCTCCCCAAAGAGGGTATCATCCTGTCCCTTAAAGACACACATATATAAAAAGGAGGAGGTAGGGCAAATCTGCTCTCTCTTTCTGAACAGAGCAGCCATCTTTTCTAACCCATGCTTGTTGGAGCTCTGGTTCTTAGAGTTTGAAATACACTACAGGCCTCCTGGCTTGGCCATGTCCAGACAGCACATCATGAGAAATCTTGGACTTCATAATCCTGTGAGCCATGTCCCCCACAACTCTAGATCTGTCATCTCTATCTTTATCTTCCTCTTCCCTTCGTCACTTATTAGTTCTGGTATCTGTAGAGAGTCCTGACTCACACTTCTTATTTCTACATCCTTATTAAGTGCATGAAAGAACCTCAGTTTCCCTGCGTTTCCAACACAGAGAACGTTTTGTGCTTTGTGCTACCTGTGAGGATGCATCATAAACTCTGATGTTCTCTAACTCTCAAGGTTATGGCCTCCTTGAATAAACAGGCTGGAAATTCATCAGGAATTATGCATCAGATCTATTTCAAGGATTTCACTATGAAGTCCCATGCTGAGTCTTGGGGCTGTCCAGGCCTCAGACGGACAATTCCTCATTGCTGGGCTTTGGGGCTGGACCGAGTCCTGAGGCTGCGTGGGATTCTGGGCTGGTTCACCAGGAAGCCTTCTCATCCCTTGACGTTTGCCTTCCTCATCTCTTCATCATCCATGGTTTAATCAAGGGAACGTTGATTGAATCCTGCTGTGTATCACAAGTTGGTGTAGGCCCCGGGAATACAAAGATTATCCAGATACCAGCCTTTCCTTTTAGGGAGAGACAGACATGAAAATAGGCAGTGACAATCAGGGAGACATACGCTATGGTAGAGGACAGTGCAGGGGTCATGGTGACTCAAAGCAGGGAGCCTAGAAGATCTGAGAAATCACATTTTGTGCCCATTGCTCCCTATGAGCTATGGATAATATTAACTCACTGTAAGGTCTTAAATCATGTTTATTCTCTGGCCTTAGGTTTTGGTGTCTACACAAGAGCGCAGCTAGGCATAGTGGTCTCCTAGATCTTATCCCACAGTGCCCACCTCCTGCTGATTTATTGTTCTGATGCTGGGCACCATGCAAGTCTTCATTGTACTTTATGTTTCTCAAGAAAGTGGAGGACTTGACTTCACTGGACTTGAGTTGGCTTCCTGTTTGCCATGCTATGAGGACCTGTTCCACCTCCACCTCCACCACGTGCTTCCCTGTTGCTGGCTGCCCAGGAATGGGCTGAGACCTTTTGAAACTGACACCTCATATTGGAGGAAGCAAGCTGCCATATGACGAGCAGCCCTATAGGGAGGTACCGCATGACAACAGCCCCCATGAAACAGGCCCTGGGCTGCCAAATGGCTTGAAGAGCTGAAGCCTGCCAGACTACCCAAATGAGCTTGGACGGGAATCCCTTCCTGGCAGGCCATACGATGTGACTGTATCCCTAGCAGACACATTGATTGCGAAGTTTTAGACACCTTAAACCAGAAGTACCCAGTAAGCTGCATCATTCCTGACTCTCAGAAATGGAGAGAATATATTTTGTTTTCAGCTGCCATTTTAAGTTATTTGTTTATGCAGAAATAGACAAAGGACAAAGGCCTCTGAGGATCCTTGAGGAATCCCACTTTGTAGATGCAGAAACTGAAGACCAGAGGAGAGCCAGGTGTGGTGGTGAATGTCTGTAGTATCTCAACTCATCAGGTAGCTGAGGTAGCAGGATCTCAAGTTTGAGCCTAGCCTGGCAATTTAGACCCTACCCCAGAACACAAACCAAACACAGCAACAGAGGAGAATCTTGAACAACTCAGTCACCAAATCCTCCTGTTGTCATCTTTCTCATTTTTTTTTCACTTTCACTGGCTCCTCACTTTTCAGGTGGTGCTCTGGGTCTTGCACCAACCCTTTTATTTCTTTTAAGGTCATCAGCACCTCATTCATCCAAATACTTTTGAGTACCTACCATGTGCCAGACACTGTTCTAGGCTCAAGAAACATCATAGTCTACAAAACTGGAAAAAAGAAGATAGAGGCCTCTTTAGAGCTCCAAGACTCAACAGGCAGGGTTGACCTGGGGACTTTTGCTGAGGTTCCACCCCCTCTATTAGTGTCCTGACCAGTGATGGACATGTCTCAACCTTCTCTGGGCGCACTGCCTGCTTTGTTGTGAAGCTGTGGGAAAGGCCATTTCCTGTGAGCACTGTGCCAGGACCTGGGGATACAATAGTGGACAAAGCCAGATACATCCCTAACTTCATGCAGTTCACAGTGTAGTTGGAGAGATTTAATAAAACAGGTGCAAAAAGAAGTGCATAATTGCATCCTGAGATAAGTGCTTGAGAGAAAGAAACGTAGTCCTAGAAACACAGTCCTAGGAAAGCAAATATATAATGAGGTTTGAAAAATGGTTTAGCAGTGTGAGGTCATTATTGAGAATTGTTTTGTCAGAGTGACGAGTCCAGAAGCCACGTGGGAGTGGACTGAGGAAGGTGGATAAGGAAGAAGAGACGGCCAATGTGTGTATTTCTTATTCAGTGAGAATTAGAAGAGCTGGAAGGGAACTTTGAAGGATTTTATGTCAGACACTTTAAAAAAGGTTACAAAGAGAGCCAAAGACGTCATCTTTTGTAATCTTTTGGACAATCTTGTGACGTAGGAGGGTCAGGTTTTCTTCACATTTGACAGAGGAGAAAAATAGAGATCTGGAAAAATGTTATATTTTGAATAGAGCATTCATAGCACATCCAAATGGAAGAACTGAAGCCCCCAGAATTTCTGTCTTCCTCTGCTCCCCAAAGGCTGGCTGTGTACAGCCTTCTGAACAAATAAAGATTGTTTTCAACACACTCAAGATTGGCTTTATTATTTCTCCTCCATTCTTTAACATTCAGGACCATGGCCAGAGCCCGCAGCAAACACTGAGGTAAGCTGAGAGCCTTAGCCCAGGAGATTAGCACTACTTTTGTAAATTGGGTTTCTCAGCAAATATCAGCTGAACATCTACTAAGAATCGGGTACTGTGAGAGGTTCTGGAGAACTGCATTTAAGAAGCCCATAGGCTGGGGTGGAGAAGGCCTGGACACAGTGCGAGATATACACAGGGGATGGTAGGCTGCCTAGGTGGAGCCCAAGCTGGAACAAATCTTGAAGAGAACAGTTGACAGTGAGGAGCCACTAAGAGTGGCAGGGAGGTGATAAGGTCACATGTGTATTGTAGAAAGATCCCTCCAGTGCAATGTGGGAAAGGGGGACATGGAGGAGAAGGGATGGGTAACTCAAGAGACAGTAAAAAGAAGGAGTCTTCCCAAGCACATCCCGAAAGACATACTGTGGCTTTACTCTTGCTTGCAGATGGAAACATTCCAGCTTTACACGTTTCCTTTCGGCATAGGCAACTTTCACTCCCTTGACCAGCTCAAGTGGATATTATGAGAGTATTGTGCTGGTGGACAGGAGGAAAACTAAATTCAGAGAAAGGGGGAAGGAGAATTTTATCTGTGGAAAAGTCACTATGCATCAGCACCATGCTAGGTAGTTTTGCACATATTCCTGTTTAGTTCTCCCAACAACCTGGGAAATAAGGAGGCCTTAGTTTTGACAAAGAGAAAGAGGTCAGAGAGGTGAATCAATTGCGACACGTGTCTGCATAAAAAAGGAAGAGCCAGAATTTGAACCCAAATCTACACGACTATAAATGTCTCTCCCTCTTCATTTAAAATTTTTTGATGGTGACCGAGCTGGCAGAGAAGCAAAAAAGATGGCTCAGGACACCCATCCTTTACTTTCTTGTTCAAACACGAAAGAGTAATTACTAAGCATTCCTTTCTCAGCTCCTAAATCCAGGGGCTTCAGAAGGCCACAGACGGACTCGGTATCAGCGGCATGGTCAGCTTTTCTTGCTCCTGAACTCATCATACCTCTTCTCGCAGAAAAAAAGCACTTGTCTGTTCAGGGACTGGAAGAGGTTTTATACTGGTGCCAGTTACCTGCTTTGACACCCTCAGGTGCCCTTGGCCCCCAAGTTTCTGAGGCTGCACCATTCTCTCTGGGCTTTTTGTGGCTGCTGTGGCAGCATCTGCCGCAGAGCCGGCGGAAGCTTTATGGAGATGGTCACACTCCAGTGCCCAGCCTACTTGTTGGAACTTTCCAGAAATATTGCACTGCAGACATTTTCCACGCCGTTATGCTAATGGAATCAGGAAAAATCAATTGTCCTTAAGGAACAGGGGAATGAGACGTGCTGTAAATGCCACGGGATGAGTGATTGGTTGATTGCTTGCCGGCGATCGGAGTGCGTCTCATCCCTACATTATTCTGATGAATTTTTATGGCATGCCTCCTTTCTTGCTTGCCCCCTCCCCCTCCTGCTAGCTGGGGAAGGAGGTTTATGGCTTGCAGCTTCTCAGTTGATTGAATGCAGCTGGCATTGTTGCAGCGGAGGACAAATAGGTACATTTGCTTTACAGGCTGAGAAAAGTGGGTTTGGAGAAATTGCACCAGCAGTCCCTCTACAACAAAGGCACCCTTAAAAATGCAGATTTTTTTTTAATGAAATGACTGTACTCTCCTTCTTGGCTGTCTCTAATCTTCCTATCAGAGAAAAGGGCAAAAAAAAAAAAAAAGAGAAAGAAAGAAAAAAGGTTGGGGAAAGAGATATATGGCTTGCAATTCTGCAGAAATCCTATTTTTCATTCTTATCACAAAGGAAGCTAACGAAGGCATTTCATTAGTATTCATTTGAGGCTGGTGCGATTTCCTCCTCTTTGCTAACACAAAAATAAATAAATAAACAGTCAAGCTATGTCTGGGAAACTGCCGACAAGGCGGCGTGGAGCAGAGGTCAGCATTTTTTGGAATGACTGTGTACTGCGTTTAGCAAGGTGGCCAAGAAAATGGACCCAGCTCAAAAAAGGGGTCACCTGGGACAGGGAGAAGGCATGGTTTGGGTAGAGACAGATCCCTTTGGTTTCAAAGCTGGTGTGCAGGGTGACGGGGGCAGTTTATGGTTTGGAGAAGGCAATCAGGCTGTGCCTGTCGGGTATTTTTGGGGGGAGAGAACTGCGCAATTCAATGCCTGGCTGCTGTTTCTGATGTTGGGGATGTTTCAGCTCTGGCCAGGGCATCAGAGAGTTCCTTCTATTGTTTGTTCTTTTCTGTCTCTTCCTCAAGGGCAGCTAAGCCCGACTGAAGGTTGGCGAATCTGATTGGGTGAAAATCAGAGAGTGTTTGACTGGAGAGAGCAGATTTGGAGAAACCATTGTTAGCCTTGTTCTTCCAAACGGACACAGTGGACAGAGGAGCAGGCTTACTGAATTGGGCTCCTGAGGGCTCAACTGGAACTGGTGGAAGGAAGTGATAGAGAAACAGACAAATTCACCAGATTTCAGATAAAATCTGAGATCGTGCATGTGCTAAGTATGTCCACAGGCATGTTATTGACGTCTCTGAGCCTCAGCCTCTGCATTTGTAAAAAGTAGTAAACTAGAATAAAATTTAATCTATTATTTTCAAACTACAATATGGAACAGTAACTTACTATTATTGCAAAATGGGTGTCCATTTTGTGGAAGCAGGGAACCCCTTTGTGGAAACAGGGGAGCTGATCCTAAGCATCACCGCTCCTGGGAAGCAGGACCCTGGGCTCTGAGACGGATTCTTGCTCTGATCTGCGAATGCCTCCTGGTTCAGACCTCCTTGGAGCCGCGGAAGAGAGGAGGTGAGATTCTGTTCCTGAGTAAAAATTCTTGCCCAGTTCCCCTCAAATACCAAAACATCTCATATGGGTTCGTCTTTCTCCTGGCCACACTCTCGCAGGGGGCAATGTCCCCTTGTACTTTGGTGCTTAATTCAGCCATTGCAACAGTCTCTGACTTGCCTTAAGTTGTCATGTTGTGTGAGGCTTCCTGACCCGCCTGTGGGAGAGCCCTTGTCTGCACCATTTCCCTCCGCTTTTCCATGGGGCATTACCCAACCATCAGCTCAGAGGCTACCACTCTTAGGAAGACTTCCCAAGTACCCTACATGAGCCTGTAACTCTCTTTTGTGTTCTTCCCGGGTCACCATGTATTTATTTTTTGACATTAGCAATATAAAGAGCAATGGAAATCATGGCATCAGGTTGATCTGGGTTCAAATTCTGTCATCGGTGTGTAGACATGAGCGAATTGGCTTAACTTCCGGAATCATGTTTTGCTCCTTGATGGATGGTGATGCTTGTTTGGAGGACCCAGGGACAAATAGTCATAAATTCTTTTGCTCAATGTCTGGCCCCTAGGTAATCTTAGGCAATTCAAAAGGAATGAAGGAAGTTTCTTTTTCTTTAGCTAGAGATCTTTAGAGAGGGCATTTTTTTCCAGTTCCCTTACTTCTACCCAGCCCTCCCTCACTTTAGCATTCTGTACAAGTCATGTGAATGGCAGCTGATTCTTGAAATGCGCCAGGCAGTGTAAGGCAGACCAGATAGAAGTGGGGTGCTCCCCACTAGTCAGAAGTGGTAGCTTCTCGAGTGAAAGGGTTCCTTCTCCTCAGCCGTCTCCCCTGCCATACCTCCCAAAGGCCAGTGGGAGGTCAGTGAGGTCTGGAGACCCCCTCAGTCTCTGCCATCTGGTGTGACCTTAAGGCCACCTGATTTCTCATCCACTGTGGGATGATAACACTTCTGCCAGACCTGTGAGAGAGGAATAGGAGGCTGCTTTATCTGCTGCTGTGACTGCAGCAGTGGGAGAGCTTGCCCTACTGTCCAATGCGTCGTCATCGCCACACGGCTTTTGGGCAACAGATCTGGGCCTCAGAGCCAGGTAATCTGGCATGAAGGTCATGCTACATAACTTGCGTTTCTGGTTGCCTTTTGCAGGGTCTCTGTAAAGGTCCCCCTAGCCAGGGTCCTGGAGCCAGTCTGTTAGAGGAGATGGCTCTGCCCTTGAAAGCCACTCTCCTACTCTGGCATTTCCTGTGGGTAATTTGAAACTCAGGCTCAGAGAACTGAACTCCAGCTAATGGTTTTCAATAAAGAATTAAGTGCTGCTCATCGGCTGGCGCTGGGACCTGGCTTCCCGGAAGGGGGGAGATGGCTGGGGGGCAGTTGCATGCGTTTAGGGATGCGTTTGCATTTTCCGGTCAGTTAGGCAGCCTGATGAAAAAGGGATAAGATCAGGCTGCAGCAGCCAGAGGGCGGAAATGTGGGGGTGGATGGGCAGGAGAGACCCAGGCCCTCCCAGACTTCACTACAGAGGCTACAGGGAGGGGCCTAATGGTCAGGCCATTAGAGCTAGATCAGCTGTTTCCACAAAAAAGCTTGTCAGGCACCTGGCTAGCATCCCCTCCCCTGCAGCAGTCCCTGTGGGAAGGAATGCTGGAGATTCTTCGGACAGTGCTGCCTCCCTCATCAGACCCAGAGCCCTCCTTACGTGCTTTCTGCATCAAATCGCCCCTTTAGGCGTCACCCATAACCCTGCCAGTTTGCAGCTACTTTCATTACTCTTGCTCTTCATATGTGCAAACTGAGTACAGAGGAGTTCAGGAAACTGCCCAAGGTCACACAGATCTGGGCCTCCAAACCAGGTGATCCGGCAGGAGGGTCACAGTATACAAACTTGGTGCTCGGTTCCCTTTTGTAGGTAGCTCCCTGAATCGCTGCCTCCAGCCCCTGGTTCTGGCAAGGGAGGGCCATTTTGCTCCATCTCACAGCTGAGGAGACTGGCCAGGGGGACATTATGCTGGTGGCAGGGGGCCTGGCTGAGGCAGAGCAGGCACCGGGCTGGGAAGTACAGAAAGGCCTCATGATTAGGGAGATATTTGGCAGCAGGCAACAAAAGCCTTCACAACGTCCGCAGCCTACGCTCTCTTATTTCTCTTTCTGGGAGCCTACCTTAATCTTGCCGAAGGAAGCCAGTTCCAAATAAAAGATTGATCTTCTGTAATATCAAGCGATTAGAAGCATCTTAAGTACCTAATCACGGGAAATGGTTACCTAAAATGTGTTGTTTACCCTTGACAGTCTGTAGCCATGGAGAATAATGTTTCTGAGGGAAACATAGTAACCTGGAAAGATGCTTACAGGGTGACACAAAAGGGTAAGACTGATCACAAACATGTTCCAAGGACACAGGAGATGTGCAAAATAGTAGTTGCTGTGTGAGGGTGACGAAAAGGCAGGTTTATTTTCTTTGTTTTTTTGACTTTCTGTGATGTGCTGCTTCAATTATAGATAAATTGATGAGCTTGGACCAGGATATCACTGGATGACCTAGGAAGGTCAAACTCTCTCCCAGTGCCTCAGCTTCCTAATTAATATCACACGGATAAATCTCCTTGATAGGAGATTGCTGTATTTTGGTGAAATAGTAGACACAGTGGGCCTAGTACAGTGCCCGTGCCTAAAATGTGACTAAGCCATGTCCATCACTCCCTTCAGGTTTATTTTACTTCTCACATGTGGTCTTCGGACTTGCTGAGGTTTGCATGGTAGATGGGACAGCCAGGTCAAAACTTTTTTTCCAGAGGTGATGGATGCTCAGATCACAGGAAGGCGTGTCTCTCCATCACCAACAGGACTCCAAACTTCAAGGCAGCCTCTGAGATACAGTTTCACCTGGGCCTCTCTAAGAAATGCACCCCACCAATCTGGCCTTATGGATGGCATATCCCCAGAGAATCTGAGGACTCAGCCCTGTGATTTGGGTGCTGCCTCCGGACCCCATTTACCAAATTCCTCATCCATTGCTCTGTCGCTCACTGAGTCCTGCAGCGAGCCACTATCACCACCCCTTCTCAGCACTGACTCCGTATGTGTGGAGGGCAAGGCTGGAAGGGAAGGTGGAGTCCGTACCAGGGACTTGCACTTGCCTTTGTGTACTCAGTCTCCACACTGCCTTGCTCACTGAACAGAGCACGGTAACTCTAAAAAGCAATATACAGAAGAGTGTCTTCTCCCGGAGCCAGTCAGCCCCTCCCCTGGCCGGGCCAGTTCTGTCTCCTGTGAGTCTTTCTGTAGAATATTTCTGCTTCGGCTGTCTTCATTAGTCACTCAATTTATGCTACGGCCATTATCATAAAACCCAAATCTGACCTTAAGAGAGCAACCCTGCCCCCAGCCTGGCCACAGTAATCTCTTTGGCCTTTTCCCTCGCCATGTACCCAGACATATAGCCACTGCTTCCTGCCCTTCAGAGCCCCTTTTCATGTTTTTTTCTGCTTCCTGGGCTGGTCTTTTCCGCACAGTGAAGTGTGATCCAACCTCAAAACTGGCCCTAGTCCCCCTTATACCCTTATAACACTGCAGTAATTTCCCAATCTAGTCCCCTCCCCCAGGCCCATACATCCCTCAAGGGCATGGGCTGCGTCTTTCTTTTTCTGTCCCCCTGAAGCTTAGCTCAGGGCCTGGCCCAGGCAAAAGCCCAGTGAATGCTTATTGAGTGAATTATGAATGACAGTGTGATCTCAGGGCTTCCACCAGGGAGGAACAACAGGCCCTTTGACCTCCTGGGAATGGGAAATGTTCCCAGCTGAATTCTCCTGGCAGACACTTTTCAGCGTCACCAGCTGCTCACTCCCCAGAGGCCCTGTCTTTGCTCGGCTCCCTGACTGGTATAGGAACATCTGGCCACAAACCCGGCTAGCTGTGGGATTGCAGCCACCACATCTAGAGAGCTCACCATGACAAAGCCTTGACCTGGACACTGGGTCAACAGAAATCTTCACGGTCTGGCCCTGCCACCTCACAACCCCATTCTAGGGCTGTCTGCTCCCTTATGCTCTAGGATATAGCCAGACTGAAAAGTGTACTGAAAGCAACTTTAGAGCTTTTTTTTTTCTTTTTCTTTGTGTTTTGTTTCTGCCGATGATGTCCTCCACCAGCCTGCCCTCCTGTCGTTGCCCACAGTGTTTCTACTGCTTCTTCTTCTCGGTTCAGGTGTCACCTCTTTTGTGCGCCAGGGACCTGCCCTGGGCACCTCTCAGCCTCTGTGACATCTTTGCCTTTGCACTATGCATGACTGTGTTGTCATCATCTATTTATTTTCCTAAGAAGTTTGTGGGCTCCTTGATACCGGGACTTGGTTTGATTCACTCTGGTGTCTCTAACACCTAGATTGTGGTAGTGCATGTGCCAGACAGATTTATTGTTGGGTAGGTTTGTAGGAAGAAACTTGTGCTAGACCCTTCCCTATTGTTCTGAGTCAAAGCCTGACCCCAGCCCAGGCCAGATGTGTCTGAAGTACAAGGTGGCTGGTACAGATGGTAGAAGACACACCAGTCCTCAGCCTTGCACACTGTCCACAAAGGGAGCTCAAAACATTCTTCAGTGTGGTGGTGGGTTGCGGAAGGAACCAGGCTCCAGGATGAGCTCTGCTTCAAAATGGCTTTGAGCTCATTCCTCGCTCATCTAGGCTTCTTTACTGCTCTCTAAAATGGGAACCACAACCCTTGCTCAGCCTATCTAGCAGTTGTTGTGAGGATCAAGCGAGTTACTGTTTCTGAAGTGTTTTGTGAAACAGTTTTACACTTTCTAGGGGAGAAAGTGCAGCAATGTAACGAGGCAACGACCACTAGGGGGAGTGTCAGAGCAGGCCAGGTCCTTCTTGTTAGGGGTGGTGGAAAGGAGGTGCCAGTTCGTCCTGGTTAGATCCTCAGACCCTCAGCTGGCTCAGAAAAAGGGGATGTAGGGCCCAGGAGGAATTCTGTTGAGGTAACAGTCTCCTCCCTGCCCCTCTGCCTCAACATTTCTCTCCAGAGTCAGTGACATTCTGAGCCATCTTTGAGGTGCTGGAGAAGAAAGGAACCTGAAGAGGCACAGCGTGAGGGCAGAGAGACACACTAGCTCTCTACCTCATGCATGGGGGTGGCTCTGGGCAGGGAGGAAGTGGAGGGTTCTTTCTTTCTAATGCTGTTTTCTGTGTTTGACTGAGGATCCCGATTCCAGGACTCCTGGATTCCATGGTCTGGCGGGTGTAGGACACACCTGCTGCCTTACAGGATACCATGATAGTGGGAAAGGCCTAGGCCTGTGTACACATCCCTCCACTTGTGCTTCAAACCTGCAGGCCTCATAGTTGATTAGCATCCTGTTTGCTGGGACAAGTGAGACCAGACAAGGCCAGCTGGAGGAGAGCTCTATAACCCAATTTGCTGTGCGGAGAAGCCAGTCTGTCTGGCAAAAGCTAATTGGAAAGCTGCTTCCTCTAAGCCTGGACCCAGGAGGGCTCTAGGCCTAGCTGGGCGGGGCCTCCTCGGCTAGTCCAACATCACTTAGTGCTTTGTGGGAGATGCTCCCAGCGGGAGAGCACTTAGCCCTGGTAATTGGCCAGGCAGGCTCATCATTAATTCATGCCAAATTGTATTTCTTTTGAGAGAGAGAGAGAGAGAGAGAGAGAGGGAGAGAGAGAAAAAGAGAGAGAGAGGAGTGGGGGTAGATAGGAATAAATAAATCGGTTTCTGATTCTGGGCTGGGTGGAGGCAGATTTGACTTGGGTTGGAGATAAAGGATTCATCTGCTAACTTGCTATTGACCTGAGCAAGCTGCCTCTGGAGGCCTTAGTTTCCTAATCTACAGTAGGAGACAATAACCAGTGACCTATCTGCCTTAGAGGACAGCTTTGAGGATTGCATCCAGACTTGAGGGATGAATGCCCTTCTGATGTTCATTTCAACAGGCTCAGGGAGACAGGGAGCCATTTACATGTAATGTCATTTTTGATGTGGGTAGGCTTCAGTCTGTCATCTTTTGGATCAACAGTATTTTTTAATGACTCCATTTTATCTCTTTTATCGGCTTATTGAACCCTTGTGTCATTGTACTTTGGGGCTTATATTATACATCTTTAAAATCACAGTCTACCTTCAAATGATATTTCTGCATTTCACATATAGTTTAAGATAGTTGCGATAGTGAAACTGTTTCATCCCTCCTAGCCTTTACGTTAAACTCCATAATAAATTATTATTATTGTTGTTGTTTAAATTCTTAACTTATTCTTTAAGAAGATTAAATAATAATTTTAAATGCTTATACCTTCACCCTTCCCATTCCTGACATTTTTATTCCATTGTGAGAATTCATATTTTCATCTGGTTGTGCTTTCCTCCCCAGAGAAGGACTTCTTTTAATTTTTTTAAAGTTCTGTTCTGCTTGTGACACATTTTTAAGGCTTTAGATGTCAGAAAAATATTTATTTTGTTTTTACTTTTGACAGCTTTTTTCACTGGGTATAGAATTCAGGTAGACAGAGCTATAAAGTTGCTGTTCCACTGTTTCTGGCTTCTACTACTACTGACTACAATTCTGTTTTCATATTCTTTTATCTATACATAAGGTTTCCTTTTTCTTTGTTGGCTTTTAAGATTTTCTTTTCTTACCAATTTTTAAGAAAATTGATGATGATACATCTTGGTGTATTTTTTCTTAATTTTTTTATGTTTGGAGTTCACTGAGCATCTTGGATTTGTGAGTTGATAATTTTCATCAAATCTGGAAAAAAAATCAGCTCTATTTCTTTTAATAATGTTTTTTTTTCTGGCCCCTTTCTTCTTCAGTACTCAGTACTGAAGGGAGGAAACCTCGACAGACCTCTAGAATTCTTTCTGTGCTTTCCCTCTCTAACAGTCTGTCCTGTTAACTCTGTCGCTTTGTTTTCCCTGGACTCTCAGCTCTGACTCCCCAGTTCAGGAGATTACCCAGATTTCCTTACTATGTCAAGGCATGAAAACTCAGGGCAATGCACAGGGACTATCCTGGGGCCTAACTCACTTGTTTACTCTTTCTTACAGATTGTTGTCCTTTGTTGCTTCGTGTCCACTCTTGAAAACCAGTTTTGTGTATGTATGTGTGTGTTTACAGGGGGTAGTTTCAAATGAGCAGAAAAAGCTCTATGCTTTTTAGCTTCTTGTCCAAAAGTGGGAGTTCCTGGGGAGACAGGAAATGGGGAACTGTCTTAGTTGCTTTTTCACTGCCGTGACTCAAGACCAAACATCCATAAATTAGGACAGGAAAAGTTTATTTTAGCTCACAGTTTCACAAGGTCACAGTCCACTCAGGGGTGGCAGGCAACAGTAGAAATACATGGCAGAGGCAGAGGTGGAGGCAGCTCCTCATGACATTGCTATCAGGAAGCCCAGTAAAGGAAAGTCGAGTCTTGTCTCCTAAGGAAGGCAGGAAGCAGCCTATATATCCCTCCAGGCCTGTCTCAGTAATCCACCCCTAGTCCAGCCTCAGTGTTCCTCCCCCTCCAGGTGTGATCAGCCCCCACCACATGCCTGTAATCCAGTCTACACATCTGCAATCTACCCCTTCAGACCCGGCCCCAATCTTCCAACAGCACAGGCTTCCATAAACAATCCGTAACATCCTAATACACGAGACCAGATCCAAACCACAATAGGACCTTTTAAAGAAAGTATGTTCAGATCTTCAATTCCTGATAGTGTGGATTCTCAGGGAAGGATGTGATGGGGTTTGGTAAGCAGACTGGAGCACAGCAATGAAAAGGCCAAGGTTCTAAATCCTACAGTCTGTCCTTCATTCTCTTGCTCCTCATTACCAATTGTTCAAGATACTTGTCAGTACAGGCTTCTTCTGAAAGGCCCCTCAAAGAAGAGAAAGGAGCCCAAGAAAGAATGCTAAACGTTGCATAGAATTCTATTTAACCTGAAGGGAAGAGGACCTGATCTACTAAGGATCATTCATTAGCACAGATGTTTTGTATGTACTTAAAGGTTGCAGTTTATTTAGGGACATTCACTGAACCCTGATCCCAACCACAGATCTGAACCCTATTCCTGTGGTTGAGCTGCTTCTGTTCAGATACCGAGCCCTACCTGTGGTTTCAAATTCAGCTCTGATGTTAGGATGCTTTAGTTACAGAAGTAAGAGTGGAACTCATTAGGTGAATCCAATTTCCACAGTAATAGACTCCTTAAGAGATATTATGACTAGCAAGTAGGGTCTCTTCTTTCTCTGGGACTCAGCTCTTTTTTAAAAAACAGAGTGTCTATGACCCCAACGTTGAAGACTGTCATTGTGTTTTTCTGAGATTAACTAGTGTAGGTAAAAACCTTATATCCAGCTCTATCCTCTTCCAGGAAGAATTTGACATTTTCATTTAGAGCTGAAAGTGAATTTGGAATCTGAAAGGGACAAGAAATACCCATGAGAAAGCATTCTATCTTGTCCCTTACATGTGAAGTGCAAACATAATGCTCTTCACGTTATATTGCTGTTTGAATATAATTTGGAAATTTATGTAATCACTCAACAAATATTTACTATTCACCTACCATATGTCAAGTACTCTCCTAGTTGATAGAGATGGGTCAGAGAATAGGCAATAGTTTCTGCCTGTATAGACCTTAACAAATTCTAGAGATGGAAGAAAAATAGTAAATAAAAATGTAACAAATACTTTTATGATACGTTGGTATATACTATATGGTATTACCATAAAAGTCATCACCACAGATGGGGAAGATTCTTGGGGAATGGTCAAGATACCTTTCTTGGCAACCTTTGTAGTAGCCAAGGAGAGAACTTTGCAAGTTTTCAGGGCCGGCCAATGCAGGTTGTGTCAGCACCATGGAGAGCTCCACGAGGCGCTCTTCCTGTCAAACAGAGGGGCTTGGCTGCTTATCAGCTGATGTACCTGGCCAGCTCAATCCCAGCCACATAACTATTCAGTTAACATGCTTTAGTTAACAGAAGTAAGAGTCTTGCCTAAACGAAGGCAAGACTGCTTTCCGAATCTGACTCAGTATTGGAAGTTGGACTGCCCCTGCCTTAGATCTCGTTATTATAGTGGTTGGAAGACTCTTGCAGCAATAAAATCTCTGGAATTATTATCTGTAGACCTGAGCTTGAATTTTAGTTCTCACCTCAGCTAGTGGTTTGCCCTTGGACAGACTTTATTTTTTGTACTGTAAAGTGGTGTTTTGAAGCCTAACTAGGCTAGAACTAGCCAAGCAATATGTGCAGTGTCCAGAATGTTGAAGAAACCTAACAACGTGTTGTTGAGGGGTGAGTGAAATCTCTAGCAATGTCAGCGCCTTTCTGGAAACCATGAACCAGATTTCATTGTGGATAAGGTGAGGGCATTCCAGACAGAAAGGGAAACAGGAGCAAAGGCAGAGAGACATGACAGTGGAAGGTTTGGCCAGGAAATGGAGAGTAGTTTAATGAGACTGAAGTTATTTAACAGCCACTTTTGTTCAGAGGCCTCCGGTACCACTATTTTCAGTACTGAGCAGTCTGTTGAACCTCTAGACTACATCTCCAGCTAGCCTATTGTATATCTCAGTTGAAAGTTCTCCCTGCACCTCTAACCTACCTTTCCAAAACAGAGCTCATCACTTTTCTACAATGTACTCTCTTCGGGTGTCTTGTGAATGGTTTTAAATTGGTGAAAGTTTTCTTAAAAAGAACACAATGACCTTATTCTCCTTTCCAACTAAAAGCAGAAAATAAAGAATGGCTTAAACAAACGCATGAAAGAATTGAATTGGAGAAGGAAGGACTTCCAGGATCACCGGTGCTAAGGAATACACAGGAGCTGATCGAGTGAGGCCTGGATTTCTCTTTCCCACAGAGGAGGAGATATTGCCATGTAACTGGAATATTCTCCTTCACCATTGTTGAGTCACTATGATAAGAATGACATCATTAATATCCTTTTAACAACAGTTTACATCTGTAGAGAGCTTTGTAGCTTGTAAAAGGTCTTATTTGATCTTAATCACCACCCGATGTGGTTATCAAGACAAGGATTATTAGTTCATTCCCCTCTGACCTCATTTTATACATGGAGAAACCGAAATTGCCAGGCCCAGAAGTGATGCAATGGCAAGAAATCAAATGGGGGAGCCAGGAGCAAAGCTGCATCTCCTGGCCCCTTCCAGATCTACGTGTTTTCTTACCTATCTTTCTGGCTGTCCTCAGAGAATAAGAGTGGCGGAGGTGGCAGCAATGACTCCAGTTCCACAGGGTCCCTCTTCATGGTTTTGGTTACCACAGCAGTGGGAGTATGAAGAAATGATCTGAAGGAATGCAGGGGCTTTGGGCTCAGGTATTAGAAGCAAGAGAGGGCCTGAGTGGGTCATATCAGCTCCAAACAAGAGAACGAGCAGTCAGTCAGTTACATACTTCTCACCTGGTCTAGGACTTGGCTGTTTATAGAGCAGGGGTGCACCCTCTTCCTCACTTGGCACATTTCCATCACTCTGGGCAGGAGGGGTCCCTGTTAGCACCATTTTTCAGACAAGTAGAGGTGAAATGAGGATGACGAGGTACAGAGAGATCTGTGGGTCTGCTTGAGGCCGCTGCCTGTGCCTGAGCTGGGAGCTAATCACTTCCTCTGGTCTTTCTAAACTCTCTTGCTCTTTCTGCTGCATCCCAGCTGCCTCTGTGTCTGGCCAGACTAAAAAACAAATCTTGTAATTGAGTTGGAATGTGGGTGCTGGGCCCAGGAGACAATGTTTCCTGATTTTCAATCTGTTCTTAATTTATTAAAGTGATGAAATAAGGAAGAGGCCCAGAGGGGTGGATGTTTTCCATCAGTGACTCAGGGGGACGTGCAGAGGCAGAAGGTCAGGAGGAAGCCATGTTGCTTCAATAGCCTCAGTCACTGTGGTGAAACCCACACAGCTGTGCTAGGGTGGGGTGGGGTAGAGCTGCTCCTAAGACAGAAACAAGCCAGGATGAGCAGCCCTGCAGGCCCTCTTCCCCTTGCTGCAATGTTACCCCAGCCCACTCGAACCCCTTCCTTCTTGTCTAACAAGTGCTCAGGGTCCTGGAGAGATCCCCAGGCGAGAAGGGAGCGGGCCCAGCTCAGACTGCGGAGCATCAAGGAAGGCTTCCTAGAGGAGATGACACTGAAGCCTAAGACCCGAAAGGTAAAGAGAAGTCATGTGCAAAAGGGAAGGTCAAGAGAAGGTGAGAAAGTGTTTTCCAAGTGGAGGAAGCAGCAGGTTAAAGGCTGGAGGTGAGACGGAGAACGCCTGAAGACAAGAGCATGGAGAGATGAGGCAGACAGGTGAAGGCGTTGACAGTGCTTGTTTCCTGGAGGGCCTTCTGGATCAGATTTCTGAGGAAGGTGTTTTGGTTGTTAGCTGAATGTCTCTGGCTATGCATAGGAGCTGGATAGTGGGGACCTGAAGTGAGGAGTGGTAGTCCAAGGCTGGGAAGTTAGTGAGGCCTGAGAGGGGGCAGTGGAGATGGGAGTAGAGAGGCCAGATGATGGAGCACCAGCCCACTGGGCAACTGGACTCCCTGGCAAATGATCATTGGGTGGTTGGTGTGAGAAGGCAAGGAAGAAGCTGTTTTGGCCCGAGCTTTGGTGACTTGACCAGGTGGCCAATAATGACAGCTGGCTGTGTACAGTAGATGTGAAGACTATGTGTTGTACTTCCCTATTCAGATGGCTTGTTTTTTATCTGTATCAGAGTACTATAAAGAAACACAACCAAAGTTTTATATATATATGGAAAAAAGAAACACAACCCCACACACACACACACACACACACACACACACACACACACACACACACTTGGCTTATGCAGTTATAGAGGCTGAGAAATCTCACAATTTACCTCTGCAATCTGTTCATCCAGAAAAGCAAGTGATGAAATTTCAGTCCAAGTTCAAAGGCCCGAGACCAGAGGAACCATGGTGTAAGTCCCAGTCTGATTGCAGAAGACCAATTGCCCTAGCTTACTCAGATAGGCAAGACCGGAATAAATCCTTTCTGCTTTTTGCTCTATTTAGTCCCTCATACATTAGATAATGCCTACCCACAATGGGGAGGGTGATCTGTATCCACTGATTCAAATGCTAATCTCCTACAGAATTACCCTCACTAACACATCCAGAAATAATTTTTAATCTGGGCACCTCATAGTCCAACACAGTTGACATCATTTATTATACAGAATCTTTCCTGTCCCAGACTTTGTACTGGATATATAGTAATCATTTACTGCCAGGCCTTGTCCCCCAAAGGGAGGAGATGTTACATAAACAGTGATAACCACATGACGTGACAAGGCCGGAGCTCAGGAAGGACATTTGAGGACGGCAGGAAAGAGGGGAGCTTTCCTGGAAGAGGTAACCCGTGGGATAGTTTTTGAACTCTGGTTGCAATTATTGGGGTAATTGAGGGAGAACAGAATACTCTGAGGACAGAAGTGGGTTGGGAGACAGTATGGACTAACGGGGAGGGGGCAGATATTCTGGAAAAGACACTAGGCAAGAACACTAGGCAAGAACAAACTCTTTCGAAGCCTTTCTTGCACTCCTTCCTAGTCACAAGTAATTTGCTGAACCTTTAATAAGTGTTCTTTACATTTCAATTTTTTCATCAAGACATTCACCATAAGGACAATTTTTCAGATCAATATCTGTCTAGTCCCTACTATCTGCCATACTCAGAAACTATGGAGGTAAACTAGATGTTGTTCCTGTTCTCAGGTAACTTACATTCTAGTGGGGGGAGGGTGAACTAATCACTTTCTTGTCACTGGGCCAAAATACCTGATACTTGCAAGATGGGAGATTTATTTTGGCTCACAGTTTTTAAAGGATTTAGTTCATTGTCGGCTGGCTTCACAGCAGAAACAACATAGCAGAAGGATAGCTGCAAAACTCACTGGAAGTCCAAAGGTAGAGAGAGAGGAACCATGGGCAAAAATACACCCTTCAAGGTGATGACCCTGGTGATCCACTTTCAAGCAGGCCCCAGTGGTGGATGAATCCTGTTGGCCCACTCAAACTACACAAACACATGAGGCTTTTGAAGGATGTTAGATCTAACCTAAACATTCTGCCCCAAGCTGCAAAAACTTCATGTATGCCTCCTTATGCAAAAGGCATTTAGTTCATTTTTTTCAGATTAGCCAAAATCTTATCAATTCTAGCATAGTTAAATTGTCTAAGCCTAAAGTTTCCTCTAAGACTCAAGGCATACTGTAAGCTCCTATAAAATAAAAGGAAGTTAAATACTTCCAACATATAAGAGCATAGAGTGCATATCCTCATTTCAAAAGAGAGAAATAGGAGAATAGTAAGGAATGTGACCAAAACAAGACTAAAACCCAGCAGGGAAACATTAAATTCTGTAGCTCTGTGTCTGGTATCAGGGCAGGCTATGGTGACATGTGAACTCTAAAGGGCTTGGTAAGCTCCACCCCTACCATGTTGTTGATTATAGCCCACATGGCCTCTCTACTAACTACCTGTGACTTTCCTTAGCAGATGTTTCATGTTCTTGACATCTTCACTTCCTTCCTGAGGTCTCTCCACTGCACTTTTGACCTTATTCTCACAGCTTTATGAGCTGCCAGGGAGTGGATTTCCTGGCCTTCTTATAAAATATGGGGAAGTCTCCACAACCCTATACTTCTTGCATTCTGCATGCCTAGAAAACTAGTACCACATGGATGAGGCTTAGATATCCTGGGTCTCCTTGGACTGTGTTTGTGGTGGTCTCTGGATAGCTGAGGATGGTGAAATGAATCCCAGACAATCAATTCATAGCTTTTCTTGATCTGGAGGCCCAGGGACTGATTCTCTTCTCAAATGAAAGGTTTATACTTTTGTACCGTTAAGCCTATGATGGCAGGGTCTTGCTGATTTCTGAGTTACCTGCAAGCCATTGATCCTGTTGTTCTGGCTTCTTTTTAATGTCAATATTTTCAGCAACCAATCTTTCTTCAGTCACTGCTTTATGAGTACTTCCTTTCTGGCTACCAGCAAAATTTATCCAATCGTTCATCCTGATTGTAATTGTAAATCTGGCTAAACGCAGCAAGTATTATTTGTTTTACACCCTGAGTGTTGGGCTGTTCTGAAATTTCTTGCCCCAGATTAGTTCACTATCTTTAGCCTCTTGTAAAGTCTCAGGGCATAGAAGGAATGGAGACAAATTTTCTGCTAGAGTGTAACATACATGATGTCTAGTCCAACTGTCAATGGAGTTCTTGCTCCTAATTGAAACCTCCCAAGCCTGGCCTTTACTTTCCACACTCCTATCACCAGTTTGGTCTCTGAGCTCCAACCAGAATCACCCACCATGCTCAGGAAACAGTATTCTAAGGCTTCTCTAGCCAGCATCTTCAAACCTTTCCAAACTTCTGTGACCTATTCCCAAGGCTTCTGAGTATATAGTGAAGTAAAGTCACAGCACCAACTACACTCCTGGTACCAAAATCTGTATTAATTACTTTCCTGTCACTAGGACAAAATATTTGACTCCCACATCTTCAAGGGAGAGAAGTTTATTTTGGCTCACAGTTTTCAGAAGATTCAGTTTGGCTCCAAGGCAGAAACAGTATGGCAGAAAGTCATGGTGGAGGAAAGCTGCTCAGTGCGTATTATTCAGGAGGCAGAGAAAGAAGGGAGGGGCCAGGGACAAGGGTACATCTTTTCAGATACCTACCTCCACCAGGCTTCACTTCCTAACAGCATACTCAGCTACTGAACTCTTCAAGAAATAAATCCACTGGTTTTCCAAACACATGAGACTTTTGGGAAACATTTTAGATCGAAACCACAACAGGAGGATGCACCTATTATTTTTAATAAAAATAATACTGGATATGATCATCTCCATTTTTCAGAAAAGGAATTCAGATGTTTATTTAATTACTCACTTTCCAGTGTCATACAGAAAGTAACCAGCACCCACTTATGCACAGAGTGAAAGCTGGTACTTTGACATCTGCTCTAGTTGACTCAATGACACTTACCATGTCTGCCTGCTCTAAGGAAAGGATATAGAAGTAAGAAGATTCTGGTAGATTCGACTTATCCTGGTGCTAGAAAACTAGCTCAATAGCAGCAAGATTCATGTTGTAAGGTGGTCCTGCAGAGAGAGAAGAGGGGGAAAAGGGAGGGGAGGGAGTGAAGGAGGGAAGAAGAGGAGTGAAAGAGAGAGAGAGAGAGAGAGATTGAGCGATTGAGAGAGAGAGAGAGAGGGAGAGGGAGAGAGAGAGAGCTGGGAGCTGTCATTTGTCAAGCACCTGGCACCATCAGTCTCATTCTGATGGAGTCCCTTGTCCTATTTGGGTGTTCCTTTCTCTCTGTTCCCCATACCCTTCCATACTCTTCTACCCTGAGATTTACCTATGAGCATGGTTGTTGCCTGTTCACTCACCTGCCTTTCCCCAGTTGATCAGTTTGTAATCTTCAGAGCCCAGCATAGTGTGTGTATGCAGTTAGAGTCAGCAATCTTGAACTGGATTGATCGAACCCTCCTGACTGATAGTGTGCACATTGTGTCCATGAGGGTATGAGTCTGCGACCGTGTGGGCTCACCATGGTGTGTGTAGCTGGTACAGGGAGCCTTGTTTAGATTTCCTGCATGCTCTCTATTGAAACATTCTCAGCCTCTCCTGAGCCCTAAACCCCCTCGCCTTATCAGCACCTTACTCTGACAAGCCCTGTGTCTCTCTTTCCCCCAAATATATTTCAGAGTAACATATGTCTCTTAGTCATGATTAACATACCTCTGAACCTCCTGATATTTAGAACCTGGTCTCTTGATACATATCTAATGTCTGGACTTGGCAGCTGAGCTCCCTGGCTTATAACTGCTGACAATGGAAGCAGGTTCAACTTGGTGTTGAAGGTGGGGGCAGTAAACAATAAAACTACACTTAATCTTATGCACTGTCCCCTGCCTCAAAAGCACCTTAGGTAAGTTACGAGTCCTTTAATGGACTGGACTGTTGGGTCAAAGTGGAAAGGTGTTGGTTTAGAAATTATTGTTTTCAGACAGTTTGTATCTCTGGGTGTGTAAGAAAGACTCTCCCTCACACACACCCTGCACTGATCATGGTGTTTTTAATGAGTCAAAATCATGAATATTAAACCAAGGGAAAGTTGACAGTATTTAAATGAGCATCATTAAGAGACACATAAATTAACAGGGTTTTTAGTTCTTGTGGAACTGCCGTTTCAATGTTAATTAAACAACCGGAGTGCTCGGGTGCTTTTGCAGCAAACTGTCCCCGAAGTGTGCTGCAGAATATCATTATGGGTGGCTGCCTTGCTGTTTAATTATTTCCAAGTTGATTTTTTTCCATTGCTGCAGTAGTTTTATGCTTGTCTTGCATTTGGAAAAGGTGATGGGGCTGAACCTCTGAGAAAGCTGCCGGTGTGATCTTTGTCGTCCCCATGGTGAAGGCCTGAGTTGAGCAACGTTGTCCCTTCCTGTGACTCTCTGTAAAGAAAGCCCCAGATTATCCCATGAGTCCTCTTGATGGCCTGGTTCATGATTGTTAACTTAGAGAGTTCGGGAGGCACCTGGCCCTCAGTTGAAGAGGATCTCACTCTTAGAAAGTTGGCAATTTGAGTTGGGACAGAAGGAAAGGTAGGCAATGATAGAGTAGACAAGGGGTAAGGAAGGCCTCCAGGCCATGTTGAGCAGTGTGGGAGTAGGGCAGCGAGGAGCCTTGGCCTCTGCTCTGGATTCTGTAGGCCTTAGCTAAGTGACCTTGAGGCACACCCTTCCTCTCTCTTGTGTCAGTCTCTTCAACTATAAAATGAAAGAGTTAGATTGAATCATGCATTCTCATTGCCCCTAAAAGAGCAAAAAGTGTTTTTTGAGTATATGTGTAAAATAGTTCACTGCTTATAAAATGTACAAAACACAGAGCAAACAGGCTTTTTTTGTGTGTATAGGCATATTAGCAAATACATAGCATACTTATGTTGTCAAAATTTCATGGGGGAAGAAAATTAGGAGAAAAACTTAAAGATCTGTTTTTTTTTTTTTTTTTTTTTTTTTTTTTTTTTTTTGTGGCATGGGGAATTGAGTCCAGAGCCTTCACACTGAATGGCATCCTTAGCCTATATTTTTGATTTTGATATAG
The DNA here is from genome assembly GCA_004027205.1 of Ctenodactylus gundi. Lineage (NCBI taxonomy): Eukaryota > Metazoa > Chordata > Mammalia > Rodentia > Ctenodactylidae > Ctenodactylus > Ctenodactylus gundi. The sequence continues at coordinate 127,345 of PVKB01003376.1, forward strand.
GGTCTTGCTAAATTACTAAGTTGCCCAGGCTGGGTTTGAAATTTTGATTTTCCTGTCTTAGCCTCTCAGAGTGCTGGGATGATAGCCCTGTGCCACCAGGCTGCTTTAAAATTCTTTTTAGGTAGGCAGTAATGAAAAAATATTGAGGAACACTGGAATGAGTGAGCCCTAGGAAGTTCATTTATAAAGAAAAGAAAATCTACTTTATGGTGGCCAGATGGCCAAAAGCCCTGGAATAGAGATATAATTTCCATTCTTGCATGTGTGAACTTGGCTGGGTCCCTATCTCCTCTTGGCTTGAAGGGCCTGGGCCAAATGAACTTATTACCAGTGAGGCAGCCTGGTGGAGGATGAGGAGGCCTGGGATCCACAGTGAGCAGCACAGGCCAAGTATGTGACTTTGGAACCGGCCTGCAAGTGTAAAAATCTGACTGTAGTACTTAAAAGCTCTGCAACCTCGGGTGAGTTTTTAAATCTTTTAGTAAAGTGAGGCTAGAAAGAGTATTTCACAGTTGGGGAGATTAAGGAGTCAGCATGAAGAAAGAACGTAGCAGTGACTCAGCATGCTTACTGGCGATGCTGCTCTCTAACCCTTACACACTAAGAGTTGTTGGCACTTAGCGTCTTTTTTTTTCATAACCACTCTTGACATGATCTGTCTTGTTGTTATGACTAAACAACAGCGGTCTTAGGTACATCACTGAGAATCTGTGTATGGATTTCATGGTTTCCAATTGCTACGTGTTGGATCTTGAGTGTTCGCCAAAAGCCTCATGGATTTGGGCCTGTGTGTTACTGGGAAGTAGGATTTGGTTGCAAAGTGTAGATGCTTGGAGTTTGACCTGGAAAGATAGTGTTGACTTGTAACTGCGGGCTTCCAGGGCAGAGCTTTCAGGTGTGTGTGAAGAAATATTGTTGTGGGTTCTTCCTGAGAAGACTCTGGCCTTCCCTGAGAGTCCAGAGATTGACTTTGCTTTTACTTGGCTTTTGTCTGCAAAAGCGTGAGCAGTTCTCAGGCCTCTGCCATTTACGTCCACTGTTCTGACTGCCTCACTATCTGACTATGTAAAACCTTCTGAAACTGTGAGCTAAATAAATCTTTCCTCCCTTAAATTGTGGATGTTGGGTATTTTGTCTCAGCATTGAGAAAGCAACTGAAAAACTACCTGACCTGTTTCTTGTTTCTGTGATGTTTCTGCTCACATTTTTTTCTCTGCTAGAATGTCCTTCTTTTGTGCTTGTTGGTAAAACTCCTACACATCCCTAAAGCGTTTTCTTAGCCATCATTTCTCTAGGGGGCCTTCCCTGGCCTCCTCTGTCGGCTTAGGTGCTATCTCTTCCCACTACAGGTGGTCTAACTCCTTTATTTTGCTATTTATTTTGCGTCCTCTCTTTTTCTCTTCCCTCCTTCACTTCCTCCAAGTACTTGATCAAATGGCACTTTCTTCATAAGACTCTTTGACCTCTCAATTTAAAATTACTCTCAAAAACATTGTCCATCTCTTCTTTACTTTTTTCTTATACATGTTGTTTATCTGCAGTCCCCCCCCCCCCCCCCACACACACACTAGAATGTAAGCTTTCAATGGGAGTGGATTCCAATCTGTTTTGGCCAATGTTGCAATCCCAGTATCTAAAAGAGTACTATGGTTTAAATCTACTATGCCCCCTGAAAGTCTCATGTATTTGTAGTTGATTGGATCATGAGAGTCCCATACTCATTAGTGGATTAATCCATTGATGATTTCAAGTGCTGTTGGAGGTGAGGCCTGGCTGGAGCAAGGAGCTCTTGGGGGTGTGATCTGGAAGGGTACATTCTTATCTCTGCTCCTTTCTTCTCTCTCTGCTTCCTGGTTACCATGTAAGGAAGAGTTTTTCGCCTTGCCAGTCCTTTCTATCATTGGTGCAGCTCATCATGCAGGGGCTGAATTGCTTAAAACTGTGATCCACATTAAACCTTTCCTCCTTTAAGTTGTGTCCGGTACTGTGTCTTAATCACAAGAAAGCTGGCTAATATGAAGAGCAATGCACAGATGAGACAATACTTTTGAACAAGTACATGAGTCAAGTAGACTTCCTTCTCCTACAGCATACCATGCTGGGTGTGGAAATATCTGCGAGACTAGCTTGCTACTAGATGGTGCCAGGATGGAGGAAACCAAGACCAGGTGAGTCTCACCAGAGCAAAATTTTCCCTTCTCCCTTTGTCCTCTCAGTGTTTTCAGGAATATTATTGCACAGAGTGGGGACCAGAAATAAACAACCAGAAGGCTCAGATGTGCTTTACTTTTAACTAAGATTTTTCACTTTAAGTTAAAAAACTAAGAAAACCAGGAAGCTGAGCTAGGCCATTGGCTTTGTTTTCTCCTCCTGTTTTCCTTAAGGCTGTATTTCTCCAGATTACAGCCGTCACCAATGCTCAAATCTAGGTTTTATAACTTATTAGTGTGATTCAAGGAAATACCAAGCCAAAGCCCAGAACAATGGAGGGAGGAGTAAGGGTGAACACCTGCCACTATGTCCGATGTCCAGTGCTGAGCTGGCCCAGTTGCCTGGAGACACTCTTCAGGGAGGGGGACTTAGATAAATAACCTCTCTTTTAGGGTGCTTTAAAACTCACCTATCCATTCTACATTCCCCAGGGTGAATTTATTTAATGCTTCTAATAATGTCAAATGGAAAAAAAGAGAAAAGATGTCAAACCACGTGTCCATCTTTAGCTATGTGTATGTGTCTGTGACATACGTACAGTGGAATGAAGTCCAGTCAAATGCTACTGAGAGGCTGACTTACTCTTATTATCACCTTATGGGTGAGAATCAAAGCGTCTATGATGGGGCTCTGCAGGAGATCTCACAACAGAAAATTATGGGGAGTTCAGGTGTCAATATTAAGCCTAGATTGATGGAGTAGAGCATCTAAACATCTTTGAGATGATGTCTACTTGGGGAAAGCACATAACGTGAACAGAGCACGGACTGGCATTTTCTAGGGAAGGCCAAAGCCTGGGTCAGCAGATGAACTGGGGCTTCTCCTCTTTTGTCCTCGACCCTCTCTGGCTGTCTCTATGTTTTCTCACTGGGGATCCTAAGTTAAGAGAGCCCCCAGCCAGGGCACAACTGCTTCCTTTCAAAAACCCTTTTAGACAACTTAGTGTTCATTTAACTTTGATTGGCAAAGGTTTTAAAAATGAGGCTTCCAAAGACAAAATCATAAAGAAAGGTTATACAAATTTTAAATATGAGACATATCAAATTATTGAAAAGTGTTTAAGATGTGTTCTGTATTAGACTGTTTGGCTATATAGCAACAAGTGTGGTGTGTATGTTTTTCACTGTTATTTGATTTCTAGCAAGTAGGAAGATGGGTTCAGTAAATAATAATAATAATAGTAATAATAATATGTAATAATATATAAAATAAGTTCATTTCAGCATCTGTGATGGATTTTGAGAATAATTAAATTAACAACAGTAATCAAAATTTTCTTTGAACTGTTCTTCTTCCTTACTTGTGTAAGGTCAAGATTAATGGGGAAAAAAATCCAAAACTTGATAAACTTCAAAATCAGTGAGGGACACATGCTTTGAAAATTCTCCCATTAAATGTTGGAATACAATTCAAATTGGCTTTGTGATTTGATTTGGCTAATGTTATGGTTGGGGTATTGTAAAATACCCATGTTCCGGTGATGGGTAGGGCCTGGTCAAAGTGGGTGGATCACTGGGACATGGCCTGGAAGAGTAGCTTTGTCCTTCCCCCCCACACTTGGCTCTGCTCTGCCATGCTCTGAGGAGCTCTTTCTTTGGTTCTGGTCCAGTTATGTGTGGTTCCACCATTTCTAATAACCCATGAATGGACTGTGACCTTCTGAAACTGTGAGCTTAAATCTTTCCTCCTTAAAGAAAGTTGTGGATGTTGGGTATTCTATCCCAGCAACAAGAAAGTAACTGAGACAGCTAATGAGTAAACAAAATTTCTAAGTCTAGACAAGAGACCTTGTAGTTTGCACTCTTGATGTTCTTGTAACACTGAGACTACTCCCATGTGACCAAGCCCAGGTCATCTGTTGGATGATAAAAAGCTCAGCTGAGCCCTCTCACCCACAACTGACAGCCAGCTAGCCTCCAGAAGCAGAGCTTCCTAGATGACCCACAGATGTACACAGACAAATGAGCCAGTCTCAGCCAAGAGCAGCAGGAGGACCACCCACCTGAAGATAGCTCACATGACCAAAATACAGAATCCGGAGCTAAATTTAAGCTTAATTTGGTGTGTTAAGTCACCGAGTTTTGGATGATTTGTTACACAGAAACAGAAAACTAGTAAAGATGTTCAGGGGGATATTCAGGACTAATTAGGAAGTGTTTCATCAAATACTCTGCCAATAGAAACACAGCAAAAATAACCAAACAAAGCTCACCAGGAAGTGTTGTGTAATGACTGTCATGATGTAGGAGCAACATTTCAAGAATCATGCTGAGTGAGTATTGCATAGCAATAGATATCCAAGGGAGAGACTGCTAAAGCTTGGTGGTGGTGATAATGGTTAGGAAGGTCTAGACCTTGCTCTAGTTCTTAAGGCACTGTTCCCACAACTCTTTTTTGAGGGCCCTCAAAGAGACTTTTCTCAGCTATTATTCTCATCCCAATGCCGTTGAACTCTCATGCCAAAGAGAATCTACACTACCTGTAGAAAAATATTCACACTTCCTTTACATGATTTGGCCTCAATAGGCTTTCCAATTCCCTCTCGCATCCTACCACCATATACACTGTGCCACCTGGACCAGTCTTGCTGGCCTGAATATATTGTTCTTTCATGCCTATGTCTTTATATATGGTCTCTGTCTGCAGAGCATCCTGCCTCATTAGGAGCAAACTACCTCTTTCCTTATCTCCTTGTGTCTTCTCCTAAACTTGCCTTCACTCCACTTCCAAAATCCCCATATAATTCCTATTTGGAGGTCAAATTCCCAGCACTCAAAATATTCTATGAGTAAATAAATGTAAATTAAGAATGAAGACTAATGTTTGAACAGAGCTTTGCTCCCATTGTCTTGTATCTCATATTCTTATCGGCCCTCTTTCCAAATGAGGAAACTGAGGCTCAGAACAGTTACACAAATTGTTGGCTGTTTATCCATGAGGAAGAATGAAGAACAAGAGTAAGTCTTTTGAATTCTCAGAATGTGTAATGGCTGCATGGTTATTCACTTATGTACTTACTGCATAAATATTTATTTTGTGATCATTTTGTCAGCCCATTCTTGCATTTTCTCACCTTTTCTTTGATGTCACTAATCCTGCTATTATCACTCTTTCACTTTACCATTTACACTTTTTGGAAAGTCTTCATTGAGCTCAGGTTGTGTTAGATACCTTATCTGTTGCCACAAATTCCTGAACTTTTCTGTTGTATTCCAGTCCTTTTGTTGGTCTCTGAGCAATGTGAGGACTCCCTGGAATCTTGTTACAATCTCCATATGCAGCACGCTCTTGTCTGGTGGGGGTCAATGAGGGATCCTAACAAAGCTTGGAGCGGGGGCACTCAGCAGAGGATTGATTATGAAGAAAAGGGGTTGGGCTTTGTCTTAAAGCTAGTCAGGAGCCAAGCAACATTTTAAAGCAGATGAAATGCTATCATTTAAGGGATAAAGTTGAGATCTTAAAAGAAAGCAACGAAGCCAGTTTCCTGGCCAGTCAGGCTCAGGAAACCAAGCCATAGAGGAACCTTCCAGAAGAATACTGGCACTGCACATGGATTCTCTTAGATGGCTCCCCTCATTTCAGGTGCTCCCAGTGGTATCCACTGCTCTTTCTGCATAGGCTGTTCTTAGGATACTAGTTACTCTCACCAGCCCACTACCACAGAAAATGTCCCAGAAATGCCTGAGGGTTTTCCTGTGACTGCTGGAGAACAAAATCCAGCTTCTTTCCTCTGAATTGAAATGACTTGCACTCTATAGAGTTTAAATCCGCCTTTGGCGTGACTTTCACCTGAGACTCTTCTCTTGTTTAGCTCTTACCCATTTCTGTCCTAATTTCTCTTCCTTGCTAGTTTCTCCTCGAACTATGTTCCTCACTTTCAATTTAATTTTTACTTGCCTGTGAATCTCCATTTTGAGATCTGCCCTGAAAAAGCCAATTTGAAACATGGATGCCTACAGTTAGATACAGATAAGCTACAATCTTTGCTCACATCACAAGACTGTGGCTGGGAACGTTCTTGGACTACCAACAGACCCAGGGACCATCAGTCCTAACTCCTAAGTCTACCATAAGGATCATTCCATTCATAAAGCTGAATGGAGCTTGTGCTGGCTCCGCCATCCATGAATAATTAGTTGGAGTTCTCACCCCATCTCTAGAGAACTTTTACATAATTTTGTTCTCTGAAATGTCTTTCAATTAATAAAAAAATAGGAGCAGCTGTCATTCGTATTTAATATGACGAAACCAAAGCTCAGAGTGGTTGAGTGACTTGCCTACATTCATACAGCATCTCTGGTTTTCTTGACTTCACTAACTTTTCCCACCATACTGATCCTTTGTGGACTAAATTAGGGAAAAAGTTTCATACCTTTGTCATAAAAGATAAAGATGAATAGTACAGGGGAGTAAATGGGCCTCTTCATAAATATTGTACCCAATCAAAGAGGCAATTGTGTCTGGGCATTAGTGTTGATAGAAAATTATGACACTATTTTGAGACTGAAGAAATATGTGTTCTCCAGGACCTTGTTGTCCAGAGGAAGAGCAAGAATGTGCCTCAGAGCAAGCATTGCATTGAGCACAATTTTAGGGACATCTGGAGAACCACTTTGAGTGCATATGGCTAAAGCGATGATATCAAGACATACATTGAAATAAACTCATTTCTGTCCTTCTGGACACATTTCTACCATTATCATTGTAGAAGGTATTTCATGTCCCACACCTAGACTGTACTTCCCTGTGTTCTTATTGTTTTCTGTTTCTCTCTGGCATAATTCTTAATAATTGGTAGAGCAATCTCCATCTACTATCTGCATGACTAGACCATGGGATATTTAAGAAGAGAATAGGTCTACATGTTCCTAAACCCCACAGCTACATCATAAACTGAGATATTAGTCTTGACTACAGTTTAGCCTACCAATGGCCAGAGACTAGTCCTGAATATCAAATCTCAACTGCACCCTAATCTTGGCTACAGACCGAATGATTGTGGTCTCAATTAAGCTCTGATCTTGGCCACAAACTGAACCTTTACTCTGATCATTGAGCCCTGAACTTGGTCCCAGACTGAGATCTGATCCTAGCCAGAGATTAAGCCATTCACCTGGCTCTAGAATGAGTCCTAACTGGTCATAGGCTAAACCTGTGCTCATCTGAAGTGCTTGCTTGCTCTGAAGCACTCAATTAAGACAACATTTTCTCTATTTAAACAACTCCTTGCAAAGAAAATGTCTACGTCTCTTTGTCTTGCCTGTTTCAGTCTCAAATGTCTCTTAAACCTGGAATATCTTAGGCTATGACTGTCCCATCACCTGGCACAGGGTATGTCTCATACAAACTTCTGGCCGGAGCTGGTTTTCTGAGTGAGTGTATCCTGAGAAGGATGTTTCCTATGGCAGAACTGGGGAGCAACAAGATAAGATCCAATCATAAACGAACTTCTCACCTTTCTCTACCTTAGCCGTCTCTGTGATCAAAGGACACTTGAGATAATATTTGTTCTTTCACATGCACCAGACTCTTGCTTAACAGAATTTACTCTTCCTTAATCAAGAGTTTTCCAAGAGTGGGAGAACAGTCAAGGAAAGCAGGAAGGAGAACTTTTGCCTTCCCAGGCAGAAAATTAATTATAAAATCAGATTGTGTTACCAGAATTGTTTATATCTGTGTTTTAAGGAATTTGCCATCATCTGAATCTAATAAATGGAGCAGTCAGAGCTTGACTGCAACAACAGTTTTTAATTTGTTTGGAAATTAGTCCAAATAATGAAGAAAAGCTTTTCAATACAACATGAAGGCAACACAATTGGCATGTCTTCTTTTAAACAACAACACACTCCTGCACATCGAATAATTAAAGAAAATGCAGCTGTCAGAAACAGGTTGTGCACCTCTGGTTTGGAGGAATGCCCTTCTTAAAGGTATACTAATACCTATGAAGACTTGGTACTTCAGCATTTCGGGGTCTGCATCACTTTTGTTCTTCAAAACAGCTGTGGAAGCCAGGCAGGTAACCCTACCTCCATTTCAGAGAAAGGAAAGGCAGGCTCAGGTGTGTGCAGGCCCGTGGCTCTCTCAGCCCCTCTGCTGCCTCTCTGGGTGCGACAGCTGGAGGGTTTCTATAACCTTAGAAGAAACAGGTGAATGGCTTGGCCTGCTAACTTGTGGGAGTTTGGAGAAACTCAGCCTGGTGTGTTAAAGGTGACTGATGGTCAAAGTACCTATGTTCCAAGCTCATAGTCCATTTTCCCATGGAACTTGTTGCCTGCATTGTTCAGTGCAGCAATCCACCAAGCAACCTGGATGTTTATCTTCCTCTCTGAACCTCAGATCCCTTTTCAGCAAATGGAGTAACAGCTACGCTATGAATTGGTACAGCAATGAAAGATTTTGCTTAAATGTTAAGTAGCTGCAAATCAGTTTACTAGTAGTCATGAGTGTGATAAACTGGTCAAAACCAAGGTGTGTTTATGGCACCTGTGGACATGCTGGGTGTCCCAAGCCCCTAAACTGCCTCTGTGCCCATCTTCAGGGTGAGATGTGGTTCTAAGGTTACAAAAGCCAGAAAATGATATTCATTGATGAGTGACTGAGTTTTGAGAAATTGCTAAATAAGTTGAGAAGCTTCTCAAACTTACCATTACAGAAGGTAGAACCACTTCTTGGTCCCGTTTTATTTATTTTTTTTTTCAAACTGGGAAATTTCAAAGATTAAAGGTAGTCTGGTAGGGCAGGCTTGCTTAATGAAGGTTTTTTTTTTTTTTTTTTTTAGATAGAGGATCTAAGCTAAACTACTGGGCTCAAATAATCCTCCTGCCTCAGCCCCCTGATTAGCTGAGAGAAACACCATGCCTGAATGAAGCTCAGTTTTGGTTTCCCCCCAAGTCCTGAGAGATGGGCCAGATCTCAGAAAGAGCTGAGGAGCAAGGCTTTCAAGGAAAGGCGGCAGCAGCCCAAGAAGAGGTGGAAGAAGGAGGAGAGGCTGGGGAGGTGGGAGTGGACTAATTCAAACTAAAAAAGTCAATTTTTTTTTGGACCATCAGAAGCAAAAGAAAAGTTTGGAGGGGCAGAGTGGCGTCTCCTAATTTTATTTTAGGCGTTTTACTTGTATCAGCCGCTTAGCTCCACGAGGTAGACATCGTCCTGCTTTTTGCAGATTTAAAAACAAATTCAGAAAGGCAGAAGTAACTTGTAGTCACACAGCTGGGAAGGGTGAGAGCCAGGACTTGAGGCCATTTCTAAACCATTCCAAAGCCCTTGCTCGCCAGAGCACAACCTGCTGTGTGAATCAAGTGGGCAACTGTGAGGTCAAGTTCCCCGGGGGTGGGCGCCTCGCGGGGCTGGGCCGAAGGGGAGACCAGAACTGCCATCTCCAGTTTCCTTGGACTGGCCAGCAGGAGGCTGAGCCTTCCCTTGGACGTGCTGGCAGAATTCTCCCTCCTTTCGCTGGTGTGTTCATCCTGCTGCTCTCCTGGCAGCCCTCCCCCTCCCGCCCGCCATCCACCCTTTCCTGGCCCTCTAGGACAGCCAAGTGCAGCCCTCCTCCGCGGCTGGGACCGTCCTGCGCAGTGATTTGCATGCACAGCACACAGCCGGCCATGGGGTTGCTGGGCTGGACTCCGGGAAGTCAGCTTCCACGTCGTCCTATTCTGTGCCCAGCACCTTGGCCAGCGCACAGCAAGTGCTCATTGAGCAGCCGCTCTCCTCCCTTTTGCAGAGGCCAGCGTGCATCGCCGAATTTCAGAGCCTGAAGGCGCATTCACCCTCCTCCCTTCCTTTGACGACGGCTCTTTCATCGGGCAGGTTTCAGCGGTTGCTGCCGTCTCTGCACTTGCCGCTTAGGCTGGGAGCCCGTGGCCCCAGGGTCTGACCCCCAAAGAGAGAAGGTGGCCGGGCCTCCGCTCCGGCAGCCTCTCCGAAGATGGGGCTCGGGCTGCTTTGCATGCGGGATGAGGGCTCCTCTGGTCAATTTGCTTTCACTAATGTCAGGCCCCCGCGGCGCGGTCGTTGGTTGCGTAGCAACTGGCCGAGCCGCGCAGCAGAGGTGGCCATGCATAAAAGATGACACATGATGGCGGGGCACAGGGTGACGATTTGCAAATTTAGATACAGTTGCAGCAGGAATAGGGACTGGGCGCTGCAGGCAGGGGGGTGGGTGGCTTTCTTTGTCTCCTCCCATCCCATTCAGAAAGCCGGCTTTCTACTACAGCGGAAGAGGTCCGGGGAAGGCGTAGCGCGGGGGAGGGGAGCCGGGCTGTGCCGGTGGGGGAACCAGGCGCGAATGGACTGCGCCACCCCCGCTTCTCAGGCAGCTCGAACGCCCCTCCTCTGCCTGCAGGTCTTTATGCTGCTGCTGACAGCGGGCAGGGGAATGAACCATGCAGGGCCTGGAGTCCCCAGGCCTGGGTTCAAATCCTAGTTCTGCCCTTTCCGGACTCAGCGAACTTTGACAGGCGGCTTCATATCACATTCAGTTGAGCTCCTAAGAGCTGGGTGCTGAGCTCGGGATACCGCAGTTTATTTCCACCTCTTATTTGTACATGCTTATGGTACACCTTCGTTTCTCTCTTGGCGCGCGGCGTATGTCCACGCTGCTCTCCGATCGCTTCTTCTCCCGTGTTTCCCGCATTCCCCACCCTCAGATCCCTTTCCCATCTCCGGGAAGTCTGCAGTCCTATTTCCAGTCTGCTCTCTTTTATTTGGCTCTTTTAGTCATTTATATTTTGGGCTTCTCATATAAGAGAGATCGTGCAAAACTTAACCTTTACATCTGGTTTACTTCACTAAGCATGACAGGCTCAAAGTATATCTATCCATTTTCTTACAAATCTTTCAAATTCATCTTTCATAATGGCAGCATAGTACTCCATTTTGTATATACACTGCACATTCTTTATCCATTTATCCATTGATAGATGCAAAGGCCATTTTTGGGATAGCTGCTATGAATGTGAGTATGCATGTGTCTCGTAATAGAGTGTCTTTAGCCCATTTGGCAAAATGCTCAGAAGAAGTACAGCTGGGTCAAATTGGATTTCTTTTTTCAGTTTTCTTAGGAATCTCCACGCTGATTTCCATAGCGATGGTACTAGTCCAACTCAGTGGCAATATAGAAGTGTTCCCTCTTCTCTACGTCTTCACTTGTTGTTTCTTGAATTCTTGATGACAGCCTTTTTTGGTGGAGTGAGATAGAATCTCAGTGTGGTTTAGATTTGCATTTCCCTCAGCCAAAGAAATGCACTTATTGGTCTTTTTTTTTTTTTTTGAGAAATGTCTGCTCATTTCAACTGCCTATTTTTTGGTTGGGTTTTTTATTTTGTGGGGTGTTAATTTTTTTGAGTTCTTTGTCTGTCCTTAGACATTAGCCCTCTGTCTAAAGTGAGGCTGGCAAAGCTTTTCCCACCCTGTGGGCTGTCTCTTCATTCCGTTGATTATCTCCTTTGTCTGATTCATACCATTTTTAAAATACAGCTTCTGCCCTCAAGGCGCATTCATATTCCGATGAAAGGGTTGTACTCTGTGCACGGAATGCAGAGAAGATGGACTGGGGAGGAGGCGACGCCCACTTCAAGTTTTAAAGATGATATTAGAACTGGCCAGGAAGGTGAGGAATGGAAGGAGGGGCAGGTCTCAGGCCAAAGAAACAACACAGGCAAAGGCACAGGTAAGAATTTGTGTCCTCAGCAGGACGTAAAGGGAACTAAAGGGTATTTGAAGAGTTCAGAGAGCAAAATTTAGTGCCTCAGTCTGAGCAAGAAATGCCTGGTAATCTGCACAGGTCCTCAGGGATGGTTGACGTATCTCCCTACCCATCGCCATAGCAACGCACAAGTAACTATACAATCATTAGTGGCCACCTGGACAGACCTGAAAGTCCATCTCACCCAAGCCTCTTATATTAGGTAGAAGGAAGAAGAAGGCCCAGGGAAGAAGGACTGGTGGCGACCTGTCACTAACTTATGTGGGAGCAGCCGAAGAAGAGGGGCTACCTGTCAGCGAGGGTTCAGAGGTTCTGAAGTGGCAGAGACACAGTGGCCTCATAAACAGAGACCGACTCCTTCAGGAAGAACTGATCTGGGAAATCATTGTAGTACAAATATTAAATTCACTTGTGAACTCCTCCAAAGAAGGGACTTTTTGTCCTGTTTGATAGTAACAGCGCCTGGAACGGTTAAGTAAGTCGTTGTCAAACACCTGCTGAATGAATTAGCTTTTGCTTGCTTATGCTTTGACCTCCATTATCTTGTTTGCGATGTCCCTCAAAGATGGGGATATCGTATTTCCGTTTTTCAGGCAAGAGAAGTTCAGAGCACAGGAGAAACTTAAGTGAGATCTCATTCAGTATCAGATTTTACCGTGTTTTCAGATCAGTGCTTTCATAGCCTTGTGCCTTCACACCTGGAGTGAACCGGAGGTAATTGGGATCATGAAACAACAGAATTACTGATTCTGAGAATTCAGCTTACAAAGGTTTGGATGCGTCAATGAGCAATGGAAGTGCTGAGAGGAAAAAGATCTAACTTGACTGAAAATTTGGCGTAGGCTTCCCAGAAGAGGACTGGATGCCAAAAGACAACCTTTAAACTGGTGAAGCAGCTTCCCTAGTGTCTACCTCATTCTCATTCTTGAGAACCATGCAGAATTCAAATCCCAGCTCTGCTCCTTAAGAAATTCACGCATCTCGGTTTCTCAGTTTTCTTATTTGCAAGATAAGACATTAATAGTATTCATCTTGTGGAGTTACTATGTGAAGTAACTAAATTAATATATGTGAAAAGCTTGGAACAGTGTCTGGCATACAGCAAGTACTTAGTAATGTTTTGTTTTGTACTGAAAACATACTAATTATTATTGTGGGAGGGAAGAAGAATGTGACTGGCTGGGAGAGGAGTTAGAAGATGGAAGGTTGCGAAGGACTTTCTAAAGGTTCTAATAAGATGAGCTGAGTTGAGAAAGATGTAGGAGTTAGTCAGGTCAAGATGGAGGACACATAGATGTTCCAGACAAAGAGAGCAACAGGTGCCAAACCTCAAGGGCTTTATTAGCAGATGAGGAAACCAAGACACAGAGGCTAATTGTCTAGCAAGCAGTGGCAGAGGGCAGATAGTCTCTAGGAACTGAGACACCAGACAGCAGGGGTATGAGTGTCCCAACTCCTTTTCTCTTAGCTAGGGCTTTGTCTGAGGGCACAAGGCAGGGAAGAGTAGACAGGCCTTCCAGGTATGCGTAGGCTTTGACACTCATAATTTTATTTGCTGCTTCCCAAACCTCTGATGGGGATATTGTATTTTCATATTGCAGACAAGGAAAGCTCAGAGTGGAGCAAAATTTGTCCAAGATCACAAACAGTGTTGGATCTTGTATTACTTGGTGTGAGGTATACACTGATTGGAGAAGGAAGTCCTGCTTTAGTATTCAGGAAATCAGAGAAGAAGCTGGACTCTGTTTGAACTTTGAACTTCTTTTTGGGGATAGGTGAGCAGGGGGGTAATCCTCAAGGGGAACTGAGGCCGGTGTTTTGTGCTTCTGAGCTGCTGAGAAATTCAGTCAAGCCCTGGCCTCTAGAAAGGATATGTCATCTGCGTGATTTGTAGCCCCAGGATCTGAATAGAGTAGGACATAACTGGTACCCCGAAGAGGCAGACACTACTACAGCCCACATTCTGTTGGGTGGGGCCTATGTATTTCCAGTAGCCTTTATATCTCGTATGTTCTGGTACCTGTGAAGGTTCTGATAAGGAAATCTCCATAAATCATCGCTAGGTGAAGCCTAGCTAACTGGAGCCAAATGGTATTGGTCCTGGAGTCTGAGATGAAGTTTCTCCTAAGGCAGGCTTTGATTGCTCCTGGGAAGATTGAATTACAGAGGCTGAGGAGGATGGTAGCTTTCTGAACTTAATTGTTACAGTCTAAAGAAAGCGAAAGAGTCTGAGGACTTAAAGCACTGCTTGGCTTCATCCCGGGTGTCTGATCTTGGCCTGGTTACTTAGCCTACCTCCCTCCTGTTATCTGTAAATTAGGGGTCTAATAAGTACAGTTGAATGAGGCTGTGCAAGTAAAAACTTAGCAAATGAATGGCCTGACCCCAGGAAGTGCTCAGCTAAAGTTATCTAGCAAGATCTTAAGTTTGACTCCCTCTCCAACCCAATTCTGCAGAAAGAAAGTATCTGGCATTCCTTCTGAGCCTCAATTCTCTCTTCTCTGAGTAACTATGGGGGAAATACTGTTTTTAGTCCTGGCAAGGATAAAGCTCTATTTTTTGAAGTGTCAGAGGCTGCATATTACTTCATCTTTCTCTTGGAATTCCTTCTGGAAGATTCTCAGCTTTATATTCGACAGACTGGGCAGGGCTCGTATACTTGGAGAAGTAAAAGAGGTTATGATTTCCAATTTCACAAATATTGCCTCTGCTGCTCTTTGGCAATCATAATGGCAACGACAAGGCTTCATAACCCACTGCAGCTCGTTGTTGGGGTGGCAGTTTGCTTTATACCCTTTATCTTAGTTTTTTTGTTTCTGGGACACAATACCTGACAATGACAGTGTTAAGGAGGAAAGGCTCCTTAAATTTAGCTCACAGTTTCAGAAAGTCTCAGTCCCTTCATGGGTGCTGCCAATGGTGGAATGGTCTGGCAGAGAAGAGCTAGTTACAGTATTGCAAGAGGAAGGGAGCAGCATCTGGGGAGAAGCTGGGGCAGGAATACATCCTACAGGCAACATTGTCAGTGAAATGTCACACCCTCAGTAATCCTTCTTAGCCTCAGTAATCTGCCCCTCCCAAGTAGGTCTTATCTCCCAATAGCACAAGAAATCCACAGGTAATCAAATCAAACATCCACATGTATGAGGCTTTTGGGCAACACTCTGGAACCAAGCCCTAATATCTTATGGTCAGAATAAGACTTGGGCTATGCAGGGCAGGACTGATGGAGGGGGCTTCTTATAGTCACCTGCCTGCTCACCCTGGGGCACCTGGTCCCAGAAGCCCTCCACAAAGGACCCCCCTATCAACCTCTTGTGTACCCACTACTGCTATATCCTGTGCCAAAGAAATCTGCTTCCATCCAGATCTCAGCTACCTAATCCCAACTGCAGACTGTGGCGCTCAGAGCACTGTTCAGAGATCTCTGCTAGGGATAGTAAACAGAAAAAAAGCAGCAGCTTCAAAGGCTTTTCTTACATATGTTGGTTATCACTGGGTCAGAATACCCAACATATACAACTTAATAAAGTAAAGATTCATTGTAGCTTATAGTTTCAGAAGGTCACAGCGGCTAGAAATGGGAAAAATCACCTGGTGGGGCTGGAGCTGGAGCCAGAGCCGGAGCCAGTGCTCTGAAGACAGACGTCTTCACAGCAGCATGGCAGAAGAGGAAAAAAGTCTGGGAAGAAGGGAGAAGTCAGCACTCACTCCTCCAGGTCAGGCCCCCAGTACTCCCCGCTTCCAGACAGGTCTCATCTCCCAACAGTACAAAGTATCTATAGGTACACGAGGCTTTTGGGCGACAGTCAAGATCCAAACCACATTATATTTCTTTATTAAAAAAAAAACAAAGCCCAAGAAAACAACTTTATTCTGTTCTAGAAACTCTCCCCTGGATCAGCATCTACCTGTCTATTGCCTGGTAGCCACAGACTTAGATTATGATCAGATGGACAGTGCCAGGGATTTTGCAGGTGTGGCCTCAAGGTCGTGACTCACAAGTGCTACCACTGATCTGGGCCCTGAGGGATCAATCTATACCAATTGCCTCTCTGAGCACTGCCTTTGCCGTGTGCCTGCAGCTCCAGCCCAGATAGCAGCTGGAGTTCTGGGCCATGGTTACCCATCAAAGGACAGAATGAGAATGATTAATACGTGACTTTAGGCCAGGGGTCCTCAACTCCAGAGCAGCGGACAGTACTGGTCCTGGTCTCGGAAGAACCAGGCCACCAGGACACGTGAGCAAGGAGCAGGAGGTGAGCTGTGAGGGAAGCTCTGCCTCCTGCCAGGAAGAACCTGTTAGGTTCTAATGCAGATGATGCTCTGACAGGAGGTGGGGCTTCACTCCCCCTGACTGTCCACTCTGGCTACTGCTAGCTGTTTCAAAGCTGTCTAACAACCTACTACCCAACACCTACCCTTCACCTTAGTCCTTGGGAGAACGGGCTTAACTAAATGGCTCCTTGGCATCAAAAAGGTTGCAGACCACTGCTTCAGGTGATCTCTAGCCAGAAACTAATCTCTGTTCTTCATTCTAATATTCTCCTACATGGAATAATACAATAACATGTAGAATTATTATCTAAAATGGACTCAATGAGTTAATTTTTGAAAGTTTTTAGGACAATATCTGACACATAGCAGATGTATTGCAATGTTTGATGAATACATTATAAATAAATAAATATATAGCATCAAATAGCGCTGATTCACAAAGCAGTTTCCATTGAACTGCTCCTCTTTCAATCTATCTCATTACATCACGAAGTTCTAATTGCTTGATTTTGCACAAGCATGTCTTGAATTCTTCTCAGATTCTTTTTTCCCCCCAAATAGTAGAAGGCTTCAGGCTCAGATTGTTTGGCAGGCAAAGGCTGCTCTAGAATTTAGTAATTTTGTTTCATTTTCAATATAATTAAATTTATATTTGCTTTCTCCTCCTTGTATGTAAAACTGGTTTTTCATTTGACAGTGATATAAAGATTCCAAGTGAGTAAGTTTTTAAAAAAACTATAAATAATGGAACTGGTGACTAAAGGACACGGGAAAAATAGCAAAGCTGGGAAGTGAATCCCAGAAGTAGGGGAAACACAACAATGGAAATCCTATGCATGAGTGCGTGCGTGCGTGCATGTATGTGTGTGTGTGTGTGTGTGTGTGCGAGCGCGCGCACGCATGTGTAGGGAGTTGGGGAAACACAACAATGGAAATGGAAATCGTATGCATGAAAGAGAGAGGGAGAGAGAGAGAAAGAGAGAGAGAGAGTATACATATTTGCTAAAGGGAATATGAGGATCTGGGACATCAGTTTTCATGTCTGCTTCTGAGAGTGTCTCTCCCTGCCACACGGACATAGCATGGCAGAAGCCACCTTTGTGGTACCCAGTGTGTGGAAACCAGCTTTCTAGATATACCCGGTCTGGTATACTTCTTAAGGGTCCTGGCACTGTCATGGTCTCTCTCTCTCTCCGTACCTTCTTTCTCTCTCCCTCTTTTAATCTTCTTGCCTGGCAGCGTGGCTGTGAATTACCACATTAATTTCTTAATCATGCCAAGTTTCATAGTAATGGAAAGGCTTCCTTCCAGACCTAAAAGGATTCATTAGGAAGTGGATGTGCTAAGCACTCTCAACTTATTTCTCCAGAAGAACAGCTGCATTTACCCCATTCTGGTGTCTCTCCAGGGGCAGCTGGGATTCTGATTCCGGTGCTGCCAAAATGCCTACTTGATCAGGTGGGCGGGCAAGTCAGGGGAATCCCGGAAGCAGAGGAATGCGACTCTGAGTGGACGAGAGCGAGGGTGACCTGGTCTGCCTGCCCCTTAGAACGCCTGGATGCTGGTTCCATTTGCTGTATTTGTGAGCAGACTTGTTAAAACTGTTGGGAAAGGTGACTGGGGAATGACTTAGGACTGAGGATCAAGTTTTAGGACATTGGAAGTGTGGCTCTGAGGGCAAAAACGGGGGTACATAGGCCACATCTACCTCTTTATGTCAAGGGAAGGACTTGAGCAGCCAGAAAAGTTACCTCGTGGTTACAAGTGTCCAATAAAATATCCGTAAGTTTCAAGTAATTTTCCATGTAAATTGTCCCTAACACAGTCTTGTTTGGATGTGTCCATATTCTCATACAAAATGAACACATACTAGTTTTGACAGGTTTCCTGTAAGGCCAGAATAATGTATATTCTTACCTAGTTCTCTACGTCAGTGACAAGGTCGCGAAGATAAAGGTGATGAGCCAGTGGCCACACTTCCGCCAATGGTGTCATTGTGTGGCCATTGGTCTTTCCCTCTCCCTTAGCCGTTCTTTCACTCAGCAAGTTAGCAGTTCTGGATGGTGAGCCTTCCTAAACACCTCTCTCTTCCATCGGCTCTCCTCCTGCGCTCAAGGGGCTGCCATCTTTCAGTTTGATTTCCACACCGGCATCCTAACTGGTCTTCCCGCTCTATCCAGAGCTGAGAGGGAGAAGGGAAGAGATTTCTCTTCTTGCTCTCTCCTTCTCCTTAAAGCATTAGTAGATATAGTTGAGGCTCTGAGGCTCGTAAAGCCTCAGGCAGACAGATGTGTCTGGCTAGGACCCACTGCTCACTAGCCACGTCTCTCTGGGTGACTGACCTGACCTCTCTTAGTCCCATGTTTGTTTGTCTATAGGACTGTGGCGTGTTTCCTCTCACCATGTGAAGTGTTGTGAGGCTAAATGAGACTGTTTGTAAACTAGTCAGCTAGGGCTTGGCCTAGGGGAAGTGTCTCATAATATTAGCTGTTCTGTTCATTTTCCTGGGTCTCATATGAACTGTGCAGCCCAAAGCTTAGAAAGACTGGGGTTCTCCCCTCCATGTTCTCTGTCCTCCAGGTGGGAAAGTTAGATACTGAAAGAAACAATTCCAGGAACAATTCAAGGTACCAGAACTGCTTGTAGGGGGCACTCAAGGAAGGCTTCTAGGAGGAAGCCACACAGAGACTGACATGACTGGCCATATGGCATTGCATTTGAACAGAGACAGTCACAACTGTTCCAAAGGTAATCTGATGCCAGGACTCTGAGCCCAAGTTTCTTGCAGAAATCCGAAGTGTACACAGCCAATCAGAAGTCAGTTGCCCTACCTATGTACCTGTAAGAAGCAGAGAAGGGACTTTAGAATCTGTGGTCTTTTGCTCTTGTTTTCAATTTGAAAAAATATTTTGAAGGAACATTATGTTTGTTGCTTTCATATGCTTTGTATGATTTAATTCAAAGACTGAGGAAAGGCAAAAGTAATAGTAGCTGACAATGCTTAAAGACGTATAATGCCAAGCTCTAGGTGTCCTTATAACATTATCTTCTTGAACCCCAAATAATCCCATGAGGTTTATATGACTGCGGTTTATCCATTTATTGATGAAACTGAGGCTCAGAGAGGTTACACAGGTCTGAATCACACGGTAAGAAAAGCTGTATCTTCCTAACTCCATAGTCTCAACCTGTTTCCACCACACCAGGTCTCCTGCACTAGGAGATCCAGTTTGCAGATGCAAAAACCAAGGCTCAGCAAGGTGGTAGTCAGTTTGGAATGGAGTTGCAGGGCTGGGGTGTGAGACTTGAGGACTGGCCCTGGGAAGAACAGCAACATAGTACCTTCCTAGTTTTGGGGCAGCATTTTCCAGAAGTTCCCTGCCTGAGCAGAAACAGCTTCAGGCTGGTGCACAGCCTCCCTCAGCAGCCGCCCAAAGGCAAAGTCCTTCTGATGGCATTTGTGTTTACATTACACGTTCCTTCAGCCTGCAGTGGGGAGGCCACCCTCATTTTAATTTGGCAGAAATTAATAAGTCTGAGCAGGGAGACATCACACATCGGGCTGAACACGGCATTGTCACCCCCTCTAATTTGTTAGACAATATGGCCCTGCTGCAGCCTCCAGCGTCGATGAGGAAAAATAAACACATGTATATTAATGACTTTAAAAGATTTCCATTTATCCAAGCGTGTCTCTTTCTTTTTATTCAGCATATCATCAGATCAATAATTAATCCCCATACATTTTAATAACTGCAGTTTTCACTTATGATTGCTTTTCATAATTTTGCATTTGTGTTTGACAAGTTCATGAACTTGTTCTATGCAAAAAGGGAGAGAGTCAGGAATGATTTCTCCTTACACAGCGGTGTCCCAAATCTTAAAGAGCAGTAGAGATGTGTGCTGAGAGGGGCTCGCTGAGATCTGGGCAGTCTCTTGGCCTGCTTGGGTTCCGGCTGGTTCGTGCATCTGAGTGGGGTCAGGGGCCTGGATTCTTCATTATTCACTGCTTTTTTTAAAAAACATTTTATGATTAGCAGTAAGCCCTGCTTGGAAAGGTGATTTGGGGCAAAAGAGGGGAGCTGTTTGATGTGCCGAAGCCAGCAAAGCATCTTTAAGAGGTATTTTGCCAGTGATAAAGTAGCTGTTGTTATTTATGATAACATTGAGGCAGAAAGCTAATAATAGGGGCAACTATCAGTGGAGGAGTAATGATGGGAATTCTCTATTTTATGTTCACCTTTTTCTTATAAATCTAAATAAAGAAAGACCTTAGCTTTACATACTTCTAACTGAGCTCCACATCCTCAGGAAAGGCTACTATTAGAGGAGTAGTGGGCGAGATGTGCTATCCTTTGACACTTACTTTACACCAGATCCTTTTGGTGTTGCCACGACACTTGTGATGGTTTTGTCCAGCAGGTACCGACTCACTTCAGATAAGGACATCTCTGCATTGCTCTGGCAGCACAGCTGAGAAGGTTCTGTGCTGAGGCCTGCAGGACTCTGGCGCCTGGGCTTTCCCCCCATGTCTCCCTCTCCCTCCTCTTGCCCTTCGGGAAGCTTCTCCTGGCTCCTCAGCCTTCCTTTCTGGCCTCCATGCCATGCACTTCCCTCTTGTGTAATGCTGGCCTGTGCTTTGTGTGTGTGTGTACATGTTCCATGTATGCACTGATGGGTTGTTATCATCTATCTGCACGTTGTCTTCCCTGTTAGACTCTAGGCTTCTCAGGGTAGGAGCTCCATTATATTTATCTTTGTGTTTTCAAACCTGGAAAATGAATGTTTGTGGGAGAAAGAAAGGATGTAGGGAATGAAAAATTCTAGAAAATAAATTGAGCAGATTCAAAAGTAACACAGTCAGGCTGAATGGAGTAGCTCCAATGCTATTGTTTTTTTTAATCAATGGGAGAGTTCATTTATTATTAAAGGCATACTATTGTTTTTAAATGGACTTGGTACTCTGAACAAGGCACAGATAGCTCTGACATGGTCTTTATTTTCTTAGACTGTAATAGAGGCTTCCAGACATGGATACTGGCTATGGTAAATGACTAAATGAAGGATCTTATGATTCAGAAGGGCATGGAGAATAAGAGAATTAGTTATTAAGCATCTGCAACAGGCCATGGAGCTGAGATAGGTGCTTTCTACACATTGCACACATTGTCTTGTCCAGTCCTTACGCTCATGCGTGGTACAATAGCCCTTATCTTATAAATCGGCAGGCTGAGCATCAGATTGGGCAGAACAAACAGAACTAGCTAGTAAGAAATGTGAACCCAGATCTGTCAATTCCAAAGCTTGTTCTCAAGTGAAGAAAACAGCAAATGAAGAATATGTATTCCTAGAAGTCAAGAAGTAGAGATAAGATACTTTGTTTATCTGGTATCTGCTGTCCTGGTCAGCAGTCAGCACCAAGTCTCTCTTGCTTCAACAGGCCCTCAACCATCTTGAAGCTGACAGGACAATTTTTGGGCTCAGTTTTAACAGTGAGTGGGCTCTGGAATTGGGTCCAAGGCTTAGACCAACACATTGGATGTCTGCCGGCAGCCCCCAACTCAAATCCTTCATTGATGTTGGCCTAACAGATACTTGTTTCAGTTTCAGGCTTGGATCTTCAGTGTCCAGCAAAGGCCTCAGCCTTGTCTTTAACCTGTTTGGCTGACTCCTTCATTCTATAAATGGGCATTGCTCCCAAGTACAGGAGATGAAGAAATAAAACAAATGCCTAGAAGCAAAATCCCTGTAGGTATCTGAGGTAGAGAGACTTTGGCTACTGTCATTGGAAGGACTGCAGAGCAGAAAGGGAAAAGGGGTGCTCCAGATACCATTTACTGTAAGGAAGTCTGTTGTTCTTAGGTGTGGAGGAATGAAGTGGGAAGGGTGGAGGCTGCATTTCTAGACACATTTCTGGAACCAATGTCATTGCAGCTCATGGAATCCAAGAATTCATACTTATGCAAGTGACAGGATCCCAAATGTGGTGGTTTGGATCTGGAGTGTCCCTCCAAAGCCTCATGTACCTATGGATACTGTGTACTGTTGAAAGGTGGGGCCTGGCTGGAATGGGCAGATACTGAGGGCTTGTCCTGGAGGGGCGTGTGCCGGTCCATCCTTTTTCCCAGCCTTGTCTCTGTTTCACCATGCTGTGAGGATCTCTGTATCCCAGAGCACTGACTCCATGTCTGGCTCTAGCTGAGGCCCTACCATGTGATTCCACCATTTTCTAGCCACCCACCTGTGAATGGACTGTGACTTTGTGAAATAGTAAGCTAAAATAAATCTTTTCTTCCTGAAGTTGTAGATGGTGGATGTACTGAGTCACAGTGACAAAAAGTAACTAGGACAATCAGAAATCATTTACTACAAGGAAATCATTATTGGTTTTAGGTCTAGAGAAATAAAGTGGGAAGAGTGGAGACTGCATCCCGAGAGACATTTCTGGAACCAATACCAATGTAGCTCATGAAATGCAAGAATTTCTACTTCTGCAGATGACATAACCCTAAGTATGGTTTCTGTTTTCTTCTTGCCTTCTCATGGCCCGTGCATGTTCTCCAACTGCAGAAGCAGTCTGGCACACAGCTGGCATGGGAGTCTGCGCAATGTAGCTCTCAGGTTTCTAGTCCTGAGAATACATGGAGGGCCAATCAGTGACACCCGCGGGCATGGAAAGATCAGAGGCTTGAGAATCTTGGGTCTACATCTTGGTTTTGCTCTAATGGCTCTTTAGGCCAATTACTTTATTTCTGATTACATAGTTTTCTCACTTGTAAGAGGAAATAATAATAACAACACTTTTAAAACAGGAGTGCTGTGTGGCTTGAGATTATGCATACAAAGCACTTAATACAATTCTTATTTATCGTAAGTCGCCCATTGGTGATAGTACGTTTGAGCTCACTTCCCTTCATATATCCACTATTTGTTTCCTGAGTTGCTCACCTCTCTTCCTGACCATCACAAGTCAATGCCAAAGCGCACTTCTGTGAAGCTATTCAAACACGCTGGACTCCTCGGAAGATACGGTGCACGTGTAGAACACCTTTCCATATATGCTGCACCTAAGTGGGACCCTTCCAAATCTGTGCCCTCCCTTACTCTCTTCACCTCAGTTTCTCTTATGATTCCAAGCAAAGTTTAAGCAGAAGTAGAAAGTGCCTACTCTGTGCCCATATCTGACCGTGGCATCCAGTAAGGCTTGACTCTATTCCTTAGAGGAAGAGACTAAACCCTAGAGATATTGTACAAGGGATGATTAAAATATACAGATAGTGTTTACATTTAAAAATGTATTGCCATTAGTCCCCCTCCAAGTAGTCCCCTCTTGCTTTGGACATACTTATCTCATAGTCCTTACCAATTGTGACAAGTACTAAGGTTGTGAGGACTGGGAAAGGACTGAGTTGTGCAAGGCCTTCTCAGTGGTCTCTGTGAGCCTGAAATTTATTCGGACAATGCACAGCCACTGATTGTTTTAAAAGCAGGGATGTGACAGACTAGACTTACAGTTCAGAAAGAGTGTTCTGAAAGTAGTGTGGAATGAGAGGACCCAACAGAAGACATGGAGGCCCCTGAAGAGAACACTGGTATTGCTTTTGGGGGAAAATGGTAGTGGTGTGGAATGGCCAGTGGTGTAAGAAATAGAGGGAGGAGGATGATGATTCCTGAGCTACTTAGAAAGTAGAAGCAACCAACACAAAAACAGAAACTGCAATGGGGAACGTGTAGTAGTTTTGCCATGTGCCAAGTGCCATTCTAAAAGATTGTCATATCCTTCATTTAGTTCTCACAGGAGTTCCAGGAAGCTGGCTCAGAGGAGGCACAGGCACACATCCAAGGGTATATACTTTGTAAGTGCTGAGTCAGGATTTGAACTCAGAAAGTCTGGTTCCAAAATCTGTGCTGTCAATCTCACAAAACTGCCTCTTTAGGTCCCAGTCCTGGGTGATTAATTAAACACGGGGATGGTGAGGACCAGCGAGCAGTGTGGCATGACTCCATATTTGTACAGAAGCTCACACTATCTTGTATCTTTAAGAAGAGCAGGGACAAAGCTTGAGTAGGATGAAGGAGGCACAGCTGCTCCACTCCGCAGTCATTGGCCGTCTAGGCTCACATCCCATTTTCTTTCTGGAGCCAGATTTTTGTCTTCATTTTCTTGGCATCCTACAGACCTTCCTTTATATTGTTCAGGGCCGTAAGCTTCTGATGGACCCTGGGAGTAGCTTAGCAAGTATTTCTTTCCTATGGATTCTAAGGACACGTGTGCTCCAGATACAGCCCCTGGCAATATTTTGGGGGAACATCTCTGCTTCCTTCTTCTCCCAATCCTGAAGTCCCTCAGTCTAAATGTCTTATATGAATAATACTCTATTTTCCCATTTCCAATATGTTGTGAATGAGCATATTTGTAGATAATAATAACATCAAACTGCTGATCAAGTTTCTCTAAGCTTCTCTCTCCCTTTTTATATTGGCCTCCCTGCAGACTAGTTATAGTTCGTCGATCAGCTCTGGTTCACTCTGCTCAGATTTTTCTGATTTCATTGCCCCTACCTTGGCCTCGGCCAACAACATCAATTGTCCGTTTTTAAATGGTCCACCCAAATGCACACTGGTCTTTTCTGAGTCATCCTGAGTTACAGAGATGGAGGCAATATCTTATCCATAAAACCAGCTAGAACAGTCCTCTCTTTAAGGACTTCCCAGTGCCTTCTGGTGGCTTATGACAGACTTACTCCTACTGCTTACTTCCTATTCCAACTCTCATTTCTTTCCTCATTTGCACACACGAGGAGGCTTCAAGTCACACCAAATTGCTACTTTCTTTAAAATATAATAAACATACTGTCTCATGCTTCAGGGCTCTTGCATAGACTACATTCTCCCCACATGGAATTCTTTTTTCCTGCAAACTAATCAGTGCATTCATTCAACCACAGAGCCCACTATAAAAGAAACACTGTGTCAGTGATGGGACGGTGTAAGTGAGGAAGATCCAATCCCTTCCTGTTAGGAACTCACCATGTAATAGTGAACGAGAGAAATAAATTCACAGATCACCCAGTAGGGCAGGAAGCAAAATTACAAAAGAAAGCATATGGGGCAGAAGGACCAAGAAGAGGGTTCTGTGACCCAGGCTCAGCCTCAGGAAAAGCTATTAGAGTAGATAGCACTTGGACAGATAGCCAAGGAATTATTCAGAGTTAACCAGGCAACAGCAGGCATGGGGTGAGGTGTGATGATCTGGGCAAAGGAACGGGCTTTACGATGGCTCAGAAGTACCTGGAAGGTGGGGGTGGGGGGATGAATCCATAGAGCTTCTGTCATTGCACAGAATGTTTCTTCAGGTCCTGAATTATTAAGCTTTAGAGGATAGTGTTAGTGCCAGATATCACACATGTAAATGCATACCTGCAGACTTCAGTACACGGAAATGTAAAGATACACAGAGACAACTTCGAAAACATTATACTAAGTGATGGGATTCAGATACGTAAGTCCTGTATTTGATTTATATGAAGTATCTAGAACAGGTAAGTCCATAGAGATAGAAAGCAGATTAGAAGTTGCAAAAAGCTAGGGGAAGGAAGCATGTGGAAAGATCACTGGGGGAAGGAAGCGTGTGGAGTGTGTACATGAACATGTTTTGACTAGATGGAAGGAATGTGTCTCAGTGACTTTTTCATTGCTGGGATACAGTACCTGACACCCACAACTTAATGGAGGAACGATTTATTTTAGCTCACAGTTTCAGAAGGTTGCATTCCATTCAGGAATGCCTGGCAAGGGTGGAAGGGCTTGGCAGAGGGCCTAGCTGGAGAGAAGCTGTTCACAGCATGGCAAGAAAGGAAGCCAAGCGATCAAGGAAGTGAGAAGCTAGTATATACCCTTCCAGGCCACGTCCCAGTGATCTGCCCCTTCTGACCAGGCTTCACTTCATACTAGTACATATATCAAGGGATTAACTCCCATGGTTGAAACACCTCCCAAACATGAGGCTTTTGGAAGACGTTCAAGATCCAAACCGTAACACAATGGTTATACAACATTGTAGCTGTACAAAGGGCTGCTAAACCGTACATGTAAAATGGCTAATTTGTGTTATGTAATTTTTTGGCAATTCTGTGGATTGAACCCAGAGCCTTCCCATGGAGCTACATCCCCAGCCTAACGGCCCCTCACACCTATATATTTTTTAAATTTTGATACAAGTTCTCACTAACCTGCTGAATTACCCAGGCCGGTTCACACTTGTGTTCTTCCAGCCTCAGCCTTCCAGAGTGCTCGGATTATAGGCTAGCATCACCAGGCTCAGCTATGTTAAATAAAATTTACCCCAATTTAAAAAGTATAGGAACCCATAGATAAATCCATTTAACAAATATCTACTGAGCGCCTGCCATGTGCCATGGTCCAAACACAAAGAATTCAGGTGTAGTTTCTGCCCCTGAAGGTCTCAACACTCAAAACAGAAATACACATATCTAAGCCCATGCAACAGAAGCATATACCTCTTGAACATGTGCTGAAACATTCATTTGTTCATTTAACAGATATTTATTGAGTGCCTAACATATGTAAGGCAATAAGCCAGGTTTGAGGTCTCCAGTAGCAAATAGACACAACAACTGTCTTCCTTGTTTGTGGACACAAACACAGAATTACCTGTAGTTACACCCAGAATGAAGTGCACAGACACACAAATACTGCATCAAGGACATAGCTAAAGCCCCTACCAAGTGCGTGCTGGATGAAGGAAGTAAGCACTAACACAGTGACAGGCAGGCAGGCCCCGATAGGCACACTTTCCTGTTGCAATCAGTGAAAGTTTCATTTAAAATCAGATGAAAACTGGCTTGGGATTTCAGTGCCTTCTCAGGGGAGGGGAATAAACAGGCCTCAGTAGAAAGGCCTGGAGCATTGAGAAAAAAAAAATCACCAAGTCTCACTTAAGTGATTTTTGGCAGAAATCAAATTAACAGCAAGACTATGGACTGCTGACAAGGTGCTCCATCATGTTCTGCTGTGTGGATGTGTTTCTTCTACATGGTGTTTTCATTAGCACTTCATTTGATAATGATAAATGGCATTTTCATTTGAAAGGAAAATATTAAAAAGTTCTGATTTGCAAAAGCAAGTTAGAATAAATGATATTATTATGTCCTGTCACTTGCTCAGCTCAGAGAAAAATAATAATAATGATAATAAAAAAAACCCCAACAGCTTTCCCTGCTGAAGAAACACAAGCACTTTATTTCTCCAGTGGGCTATTTTCTCTCCATCAAATCTGTCCTTGACACAGAGACTGCTGAAAGGCAACAGTCTGGGAGGGTGGGGAGAAGTTGTAGAGACGCCAGAGGCGATCAGGAAAGGGAGAACTTGGGAAGTCTTGGTCCTTTTGTGAGCTAGCAGAGGGAGAGATTGATTGTTGACTGAAACTCTGGTGGAGCCCAAAATGCACTTTTTTGCTTTTGGGTCAGATTTCAGGTTTTCCCACCATATAGAAGCCTGCTCCTTTATGTGCTTACTTAAAGGACTCCAGAGTCATTATTATGGTAGGTGAAATCATTGCCTTGCTTAGAAATCTTTAGGAGGATAAGTTCTAACTTAGCTGACATCCGACACTCTAGTGACCTTGCTCCTGCCTTCAGTCCCAACTATTCCCACGCCCTTACCGTGTATTCCAGCTACACTAAACTTTGTACTCTTCACTGCGGATGCCTTTACTTCCCACAAAACCCCATGCAGCACCTGAGATTACTCCTTGGGTTAGCTCCCACGTACTCTGCAACGCAGCTCAAGCATCTCCCCAGGAGATCTGATTTAAACCCTCCTCAGGCATGCCTTCCTTACATGGTTCCCAAACCTGGTTTTTACACATTCCTATCATGGATGTGAGTGTGGAATTGTCTGCATGGATGAAAGGCTGCAGGTCATGGGCAGGCTGCTACAAGTGGTGTGAACATGTGCTGCAAAAGGGAGTACTGTACACCGGGCCCAGAGTTTACTCCATCTTCTGACCTATCAATGTATGTATCGTCTGGGTCCTTATGTCTTCTCTCATCCCCTCTCTCTGGCTCTCATTCTCTCTTGCGCTTCCTTGTTCTCTTTGTCTTTCGATTGTGGGAATTGAACCCACGGCCTATCACATGTCAGGCAGACTCTCTACCCCTGAGCTTCACCTCTAGCCTGTGAAGCTGCTTTAGCACAAGGTCTACATTGCATTCTTTCAGTGTTCCCAGCCCCAGCACGGAGCCTGCTAAGAGTGATCATTAACGAATGCTAATCAAGGGAGTGATGACATGACAGTCCCCTTGAGAGGAGCATGCCATCTGAGCTTACACCGAAGTTATGAGAGCTGAGGCCTGGGGAGAGTTGGTGGAACAACTTTTCCCCCCTAATATTTCTTCATATCAATAAACTTTATTTTCTCTGGAGGTAAATCAGAGTTAAAGTAAGTTTGTTTGAACGCCCAGAACATCTCACTCGGGTCGATGGCATTAGCATGCATTGAGAGATTTCCGATGTCTGGCCTCAGCCCAGGTGATTGATGGATTGCCCTCCTGTCTCCTCTACTGCAGAAGGAGCCTAGTGTGGTAGGAAAGGGCTGAATGTCTGCTGCCGCTGGAGAGAGTGAAAGCTGCTCATGGTCAGCAGCTGCGGCAATAATGCAGGACTTCGGGGCCAAACTTTCTTCCTGATCATTATCTATTGACCCTTGTAATGCCCCTCAATAACCTCAAGAGAAGAGAGAGAGTTCAGCTAACGTGAGATGAACTCCCACTAAGCGCCAAACACATTACTGGGTACTACTGGCAGAGAAGTATGATTATTCCCATTTAATACATGAAGACATGGAGGTCCAGAGAGGATCAGGGTCTCCCTCAAGGTCACACAGCTGGCTAGGAGATGAAGCGGGACTAGAATGAAAGTCTGTCTTGCTTTGACCTAGGCTAAGGGTCTTTATCCTATAGAGCAAAATATCCTTGAGCATCTCTCAGGTAACCAGCCTTGAAAAGAGCTCTAGTGAAGAGAAAAAGCTAAGTGAGTTGAGAAAATTGAGTTGGAGAATAGAGTCTGCATTCTGTCCAACAAAGAAGCCCAGTTACTCTGTCTTTAGCCTTCTCCCTGCTCATTCCATGTCCCAGAGTGTAGTCCAGACACACGATTCTCTGAGGTCTTCCACCTTCTTCCCTCCACACATTTTCTTAGCATACTCCTCCTTCCCAACTGGTGCTTCTCTCACCTTTACTTGTCAAAATTCCCAGTATCCCTTAGGATCCAACTTATATCCTATCTCTTCTTTGGTCTTGTAAGTCCTTTAGGGACTGGACTTTTCTAATTTATTCTTGGATTATAGCTGGCACATAATGCAGATATATAATTATAGCCCACACAACATGTTTTTCATTATTAATACTGTAATACTTATGGTATTTTTCATGCCAAATTTGAGTTGCCTTGTCTTTTGAATGTCTGCATCTGGAAACCATGCACTTTTCTGACACAAATGTACAAAGAAAAGTCACATTTTATACAGGGTTTTAGTTGTAAAGATGGTTTGTGAAGCAAAAGTTCTATGTAGTTAAAACTACTCTTGAAGGTCCTTTGAAATTTCCTTATAAGTTCTGAGTACATAGTTCTGTGTATACATGGAGGTTAGATGACTTACATTTGAGAGCCACATTGTATAAAAATATCTTTATTTAGATAAAAGAATCACTTTTAGCACAGCATGAAGCTACCTATAAGAAACAGGAGGGAACGGAGATGTTTGAGGAACCTCTAGATATGTGCCCACGCATAAACTTAGAATCATCTTCTAGGGTCATGTGGACCTCAAAGGTCAAGTACAGAATTCAGGCTATGAGTCTTTGGTGTAGAAATTTAACATTTACACATTTTTTATGGCACTTACTCTGCTTTTGATTCTCAAAACCATTTTTTGTCATGAATATCATCGATTTCATTTCACTTTATAGATGAGGAAATTGAGACTCAGAGGTAAAATGACTTTTAATCTAAAGAGCCAGAATTCTCATTCAATGACTCTGTCCAAAAATTTTCCTACTCTGCTGCCTTGATGACCAGACTGGTCCTGATCTATTTATTAATGGAGTAAGAGGGTATATGACTTAAAACTAGTTACCTAATCTTTCTGAAACTCAAAGGGTCTGTTTCCAAAATAAAGATACTAATATTGACCCAGCAGTGTCCTTTTAGGAGTAAATGAGCCATTATATATGAAATTGCCTGGCTGGGTGCCTAGGATATTGCCAGGGCTCCACGAGGGTTAGCTTTCCATCCCTTTCCCTGCTGATACTGACACTCTTTCAGGAAAGCAGACAGAGAACACATATATGCCCTGTGTTGTCATTGAAGTCCTCTCAGTGATGACTGGGTATGCATAGTGTCATCTCTGACCTTCAAAGGATCTTCACAGTGTTGGAGTCTTGGCAACACTGCTGAAGAATGTACAAACACCTACCTTTGCTGTCTTCAAAGTTTTTGATGCCCTCAATGCCATTTATTCAAAAGGGGTAGAGAAGAAAGGAGGAGACACCAGGGTCTGTTCCTTCACAAATTCTGCATGTCTTTGGGCAAGGGTCTTCAACTCAAGAAACATTTTTTTTTTTTAAGACATAGGTACTTCTTCATGTGGGGTTTCAAAACCATTCACTCTCAGAGGCTGCCCATTTCACTTACAGCAAACATTCTAGGCAGGTCTGGGAAGCCTTTACAAATGAAACCCCAGATTCATAAATGGACACAGTCCACACTGGGTAATTCCATATGGGTCATTTAATACAGGGAATTAGTTACAAATTTGTTAGAAGAGTTGAAAGAGCAATTACATAAGATAAGCCTGATATTAGCAAATTTAGGGTCACCACTTCTAGGGGTGTAGAAATAAAAGAAGGAGGCCAGTCTACCAGAACCCATGAGTTGAAGATGCCTCATCAGAGCCAAGACCTGTCTGGTGGGAACTGGAGTCATCAGGAGCTGTGGCCTCTGTAAGAGATACCTCTTAAGATGAAGAGATTTGCCTTATTTTCTTCTCTCCTTTCTCTAGCTTCCCATAAGTGCATTCTACTTGTCTAAATTAGCCAGACGTCAGAGGGCAGAGGAGCAGTTCAAGAAATGGATGAGTGTGGTGTCAGGAGGGCCATCAGGGTGTGGTGTGCCTTTTCCAGCCCCCTCTTATTCCTCTGGATTCATATCTCAGACTTTAATCACTCAGCTCCAGCTGCACTGGTCTCCTGACTGTTCTTCGACCTTGTCAGGCCTTCACAGTTGCTCTTCACTCTCAGGAATTGGTCCACCAGATAGGCACTGTCTCCTTTCCTGGCTTTGCATCTCTTTCCGTTGATAGGCGAAGTCACCTCTGATCATCTTACGCCATGTTACACTTGCAGCCCCTTGCCCGGGCCCTCCCTCTTGTTTTTTCCTTCTCTCTAGTGTTGCGATTGTGCCACAGCCTATGTATGCAACTGAACTTCCTCTCTAGAATATGAGCACCAACAGGGCAGATATTTTTGTCTGCTTTGTTTACTGCTATATTCCCAGTGATTAGAACACTGTTTTTCAAAGAGTGGGTACACAATAAATATTTGTTGAATAAATAAATGAATGAATAAAGACCAAAACACCCCCTTAAGTTTTCTTCACTTGTTCATTCAACAGTCTCCAGTGTGGAGCCTGGATTCAGTGGGGAGGAGGAGGAGGTATGTTTAGGAATAGAAAAAGGCAGACCAAACAGTTAGAATGTACTTCCCATCTCTGGGCTTTGAGTTTTCTACCTTTAAGGCAAACAGGGTGAATCCTGAAGAACCCTTCAGGCCCCACCATTCTCTAAATCTAGACTACTTCCCTGTCAGAACTACTTGGAAGATAAAATTAATCCTTTTCTTAATCAGCTGTTTCTATCTCTGCACATAACTTGTCAGGGGAACTTTTCTTTGACGCTCACACGACACAAGCACTTGTCACATCTTCCATCTCTGGGAACATCCTCACCTGAATTTGAAAGGTAAATATTTCAGTTTTGTGTCTCTCTGTCATGACTCAAATAATTTCAAAATTGCTTAGATGTCTTTGCCTAACAATGTTCAGATTGTTCTAATGCAAGGGAAAATGGTAGTTTTAGACACAGTAATATTGATAGCAGAAAGTAATTTCCATGTGCTTCTCACCGTCACTGACACTGTGAGATTACCAACGAGAACATTTTACTGACTAAAAAGACATTCTACGTGGAGGGGCTAGCATGGTGCCTGATGATAGAAGGTGCTCACTGGATGGTGACATCAGCAATCATTATTGTTGTGGAGCAGGGTTGGAAAAAGAATTCAAAGGGATTTTTATCCTCAATGGACCCTTTCAGATACCAGAACAAACCCGTTGCAAGAGATTCAGAAACAGAAAAGACTGGAAGAATTGCAAAGATGAAGAAGGGCTTTACGGCCAGGAGACCAAGAATAGGCATCCTGGCACTGTCCCAAGTCTCTCCCCATTCATTCACCTTGCTCATCTGTAGTGCCTCAGTGAGAATTGGACTCTCTCCCTGCCCTCAAGCAACTGCCTATTGAGTTGGCTTTCCATGCAACAATAAGGAAAGTGCAGGGTGTTGCCCTAAGTCTTTAGAAGGTCAAAGATGTTTGCAATAACTCATTGAATCAGGCACAGTTTTCATTTTACTGACTCATTCATCAGTTTGGAAGAAAATGAATAAATATAGCAAGCAACTAGCATTATCCAGAAGATTCTTTAGTTTACCTATCAAGCCAAGCATCTTGGCTACTGTGCTAAAGTCCTGGAGAGACACTGAAGGATTTTAAGCTGGAGTGGGTCTGTTCAGATCCCTGCCGTGTGTCTCTTTCTCTACAGAGAGATTTCCAAATTTCTTTTGTGTCTCTTTGTTTACTTGAAAAGTCCATTTTTTTTTTTTTTTTTTTTTTTTGGTGGGAGTTCTTCAGCTAGCAATAGTCTGCTCGAAAGTAAAAAGGATGCTGTTATCTCCTCTTTCCTTCCTCAAATCCAGTGCAGCCTAACTCAGGCTCACATTTATCCTGTAATTAAACCCAAGCCTCAGCTAAATTAGACAAATATTGAGACATGACAATTCAAGAAGAGCAGTTTAGCAAATGTGGGATGAACACATCAGATCTTTGCCATTTTATTCATTGCAGCCTGCAGGCTAGCTTGGAGGGCAGCCACTTTGAGAGATTTTAATAATGTGTCCAATTCTCGATATGTATGAAGGTGATAACGACTGAGTGCCAGGCTCAGATAGGATGGGCCCAGCTTTGGTTCGGTATATCTGTACTGCCTCCCTCATGTTGGTGTCTTTATACCTGCATATATCGGTTAACAAAACACTTTATGTTCATTAACAAGTATTTAGTAAGTATCTACGTGGTTTCAGATCCTGCCTTAGACATTGGATCCTTGGAGTCAGTGTTTATACTCCAGGCCCTCGCCATCAAAGACTTTTCAGTCTTTTAGAGAAGATTTGACACATGGCCAACATCTCAAATCATTTTGGGTGGATAGCAAGTCTGGCCGCTATTTGTGTGAGGGGCTAGATGAGTGCCACCTATGCCACTGCACAGAAGAAATAAAATGTGACACCCATCAAGAAAGAAGCTAGAAGAGTCCTGAGGTGAATAAGATTGTCACTGTAGTGCCAAAACCAGTTGTTTTTATCTTTATCTATGACATGTGATGTGTACTCATTTTCTCCTTTTGCTTTCACAGCCATCACTGAGGTTAAGTCTGTTTTATAAGATAAAGAAATCCACTGTTGTGAGGTCAGTAAGTGGGGGAGTCAGGATTTGAGTTTAGATTTGAGCCTACATCCATGATGTCTTAGTTACTTTTTCATGGCCGTGACTCAATACCTGACATCCACAAATTTAGGGGAGAAAAATTTTATTTTAGTTCACAGTTTCAGAAGGTTGCAGCCCACTCATGGGTGGCTAGCAACAGTGAAAGTACATGGTGGAGGTGGAGGTGGAAGCAGCTCCTCCCAGCATTGCAAAGAGGAAGCCAAGTCAAGTCAAGTCCCAGAAGGAAGGAAGGAAGCAGTATACCAGGTCTTGTCCCAGTGATCTGCCCCTTCCAAGTCCAGCCTCAGTGTTCTGCCTCTTCTAGGTTTAAGCCCTCACCACATACCTGTAATACAATCCAAAGGTGTGTGATCTAACCCACATGCCTCAGTCTCCTAACAGCACAAGTTTCCATAGGTAATCTATAACCTCCACATGCATCAAGGTTTTGGGCATTCCAAATCCAAACCACAATATATGTTCTCTCCACAGTGCCTGTGTCTTACCTTAGAAAAGAACCAGTACACATATGTGAGGCGGGATGAGGAAAAAGGTGGCCATGCAATATGCCAAGAGTTCACAGAATAAATGAAGAAAATGGGAAATGAAACTGGCTAAGATGGAGGAATAGGGGAGTTGAGAGGATAGAATTGATTGTCTTCTGTGGAGGTTGACAAACCACTAAGTGTTGGACGTCTAATGCCATAACTTCACTGAAAACAGGGTCTGACATTCTAGAGGTCCTGTCAGGATGGTAGAGAGGCTTAACAATGCTTTGACTCAGGAGAAGGGTTTAGGAAGTAGGTTAGCTATCAGGCAAGGGTTAGGTAAGAAGGAGGGAGAAGATGAACAACCAACTGATAATATACCTACAAGCATTTACTGAATCCGACTGAAGTTGCACACAGATTCATTCCATTTCACTGATATGCTTATATCTCTTCATAGATACAACCACTCACACTATGGTCACCATAAGGCTATCTACAGAGATTCCACTTATCTTTTCATGCACTTTCCTGTGTTTTTATATTTAGGCATGGCTGTATGACTTACTTTAATTAGTAACATGAGTAGAAGTAACATATGCAGAAGAAAGCTTTCAGAGCCAATGTGCAATTCACAACATTTTCTTTCCCCTACTGTGGTAAAAGGCAGTGTCAAGACAGCATTTACATAATTCTAAGGCCTTCTGTGAGTTACAATGAGCAAGTCCTTCTTGGTGATCCACAATGGATACCTACTGAAAAATATGCCTGTCTCAGTTACTTCTTTGTCGCTGTGACTCAATACCCAACATCCACAAATTTAGGGGAGGAAAAGTTTATTTTAGCTCACAGTTTCAGATGGTCACAGTCCTTTCAGGGGCAGTGGACAGCAATGGAGGTACATGGCACAGGCAGAGGTGGAGGCAGCTTCTCACGACATCATAAGCAGGAGGTCAAATCAAGGCAAGTTGAGTCTAGTCCTCCAAGGAAGGCAGGAAGAAGCTTATAGATCCTTCCAGGTCTCATCCCAGTGATCAGCCCCTCCTGGATCCAGATGTGGAAGGTGTAGTTAGCCCCACTATATGCCTGTAAGTCCAACTTACACATCTGTAATCCAATTTGCATGCCTGTAACCCACCCCTCCAGACTAGCCCCAATCTTCCAACTGCACATGGTTCCACAGACAATCTATAACATTCAAATATATTGGGGGACATTCCAGATCCACACAACAATAACACCTTAATTGTTTAAAATCACCAAACCTCTACAGTTGTCTGTTATTGTACCATATCTGACCTATGGCTGACTGATACTTTAAATTACAGATAAACTCACTCCCACATTACATACAAGTAAATTCTGTCTCTATAATCTCTCTATCTTTATCTTTATGACAATGGCAGTGGTGGGAACAGTGGTAAAAAAGGGCAAGAGTGGTCAGATTTGGACTTAATTTTGAAGGTGGTTTGCTGATTGGCTGATGGAGTAGATGTGGGACATAGAAGAAAAGGAGAAGGTGTCACATCACCTGTTTTGGCATCACATCACTCACTCTGATGCTCACCTAAGCCAAATGCACAATATCCATGAGATGCTGAAGGGCCTGCCGTATTAGGAGTTTTCGTACTTGGAGTTTCCCTTAGGGAAGTACTCTAACCCTGTCTTTTTCCTCTCTGTTCACCTCGACTTTCTGGTTTATGGGTGGTTTGTGCCTACTCTGCCTTCTCCATGTAACTTTCCTCAGATATTCCCTTTGGGTTTCTGGCCATAGCCCATGCTGATGGCAGTGGAGAGGAACTATAGAGGTAACAGCATGAGTCACTACCCTAGAGGGAACTTCTTAGGATGTTCTTGGCAAGAACCAAGTGCTGCTGAGCACTGGACTCTCCTGCTCCTCAGATGCCCAGGAGCTTCTGGCTAAGCTCTTTATCCTTTATTGAGTTTGGGGCTTCTTTTCATGACAGTATCCCCTCTAGAATCCAAGAGGATCTGATATATCAGGGACTAGGTTTAGAATCTAGCGATTCTTACTCTTTGTTTAGATATATAAGATAACGGAAATGAGGAGTCAAGAGAAGTACCCAGGTAAAGGGAATGACTGAAAATGTCATCCTCTGACATGAGAACACCAAAGGAAGTGAAGATTTTTGAGAGAAGTAATTGAATTTTCTTTCAGATTCACTGAATCTAAAAGCATCTGTTACCATTCAATTGAAGAGGCCCAAAGGGTACTTGAATACACAGTTTCAGAGGTCTAGCCTCCGAGATTATAGATTTGTCCATCAGAGTGTAAGTTGGACTTACAGTCACAGGATTGGGTAAGATCTCAAAGGGAAAGTGTGGCTGTTAAGCTTAAGTGTGTTGACTTCTGGTCAAGCTGAGCTGAATAACAGAGGTGCACAATGTCTCCTTGTGGACCCACTTACAAAGTTGAGAATATAGTTCAAACCCCCCTGTTCAATGTAAACAGGACAGGGAGGAGTGCCCCAACAATTGAAAGAAGGCCACGGGAAGGTCAGAAACCCCAAGAACACATCAAAAGTGGAAGTAGACAGCAGCCCAGGCCAAATGTAAACAACTGGGAGCCACTGGCATCCACAGATGGAGGAAAGCTTACCTGGAGCCTGGAAGGTCTGACCAAGCTAGGAGAGGAAGGAGCACCTCAGCAACTGAGTGGGGGTCATGGGAAGGTCAGGAGTCCCTAAGACATATCAGCATTGGAGACAAACAGCAGCCCTGGAAGCAGCCTCAGGCCACCTGCACATGGCTCTGAGCTGCCAGCATCCACAGACAGAGGAAAGCCTGGAGCCTCGAACCTTCGACTGAGATAAGCACAGATCTAGGACAAGTGGGAACTGACAGCAATTGGTACCCCTAGCCTCCAAAAATGAGCCTGTCGGTGGTGCAAGCTCCCCCTAGAAAAGTTCTCCTTGACCCTAGATCAGAAGCAGTGCTTGTTTCATCAACTCGTGAGAGGCTGTGTTAGCTGACTGCCCTGGACCAGAAAGCTTCTTCAAGGTGGTTCCTTTAGCCGCCTCATGGAAGTTACATCAACCCATTGAATTCCCGGGCAGACTTCATCAGTAACCTTCTAGTGACCTTTGCGGTGCATCACTGACCCTTATGGGAGACCTGGAAACTGTTAGGAACTTGTGCTCTTTCCAGATAGCTGCATGGGTATGCAGGAACAGGAAAGCATACTTAGAATCTGTACATATATTACCCTTTTTCCACAAGCAAGCTCTAAAGCTCTAGTTAGTGCAGTAAGTTCAACCAATTGAGCGTTAGTCCCCAGAGGGAGTGGTGAGCTCTGAAGCACCCATCGTAAGGTCACAACAGGATATCCTGCTGTTCTTATTCCTAATGCACTTAGGGTCAAACACTCCAAGTGGGGATTGTGGGAGGAGGCAGTGGCGTTATAGGCAGTTAGGGATACGGGGTCCCCTAGAAATGGTGAATTCACTGGAAGGCAAGGTTTATAGAAAAGGCAGCTGGCTATAGCTCCTGACAGTTTGCAGCTGATGACTCCCTAGAACTTAGTTAAAAGACAATAGAGAGAAAGATCTTTAAGGGGAAAATATTTAAGGGTGGGCTTCTGCAGCGGTTTAAGGGTGGAGTACCTAGCAACCAGCCCTAGCAACTGAGCTACTTAACATATGACAGCCCCTTACCCAGCTACTCTATAAAAACCTAGAAACTGAGTCACATTTTTGGGTCTCCCTTTTGGCTAACAGAAGCTTTACCTCCCATCTTTCTGTCCCCTTCTGCACGTTTCCCAATCAAATGTCCTCTTCACAACCTGAAAAATAAATAAATAAATAAAAGAGGTAGCCCTTGGCAGCTATAACAGGGAAGGATGCAAGCAGGGGCCATTAAAAAAAAAAAAAGAAAAAAAAAAACCCAGAGCCCGAGACTGAGCTGTTTAAAGTAAAAGAAAGCTCAGAAGAGCACATCAGGGTGTTTGGGGTTCCTCTTAGACATTGCCTAGGAATAAACTGACACAAGAGACAGTTGTGGAGAGGAGAGAAAGGCCAATGACCCCCGGAACAACTTGGGTGTAGTGGGAGTACCTCAGAGGGTGGAGAGGTCCACCCTTGGAGGAGGGAAGCTAGGACAGGTGGGGGAGCTTTGCTGAGTGGGCTGGGGGTGAATAAGAGACCTTAGAGGCCATTGGGCTCACTGCCTACTCCCAGCACAGAACGTAGAGGAATTTTGCCCCCCCCCCCCAAATGTCTTGGCTAGGCCTTTAAAGTGTAGTTCCTCAACAACAAAAGCATGGGAAGGAAACAAGGCAACAGAACACCCACTTAAGTGCCTGAGACAACAGAGACTACTGTCATAGACCTGAAATAGTGGAAAACATAGGGAAGGATCTCAGAAACAAATGAATGAGTTGAACAACCAGTTCAAACAAAGCATTCTCAAAGAAATACAAGCATTAATCAGCAGGCTTAAAGAGGACAAACAAACAAACAAATAGTGGTCCTAATGGATGCAAAGTTCACTGAACACTGAACAAAGTTCACATGAACAAAGTTCACTGAAGCCACACACACACACACACACACACACACACACACACACACACACAAAAAAAAAAACGTTGGCTGAGGTAAAGAAAGAAATGCAAGATATGAAGAAACATTTTAATAGAGAAGTGGAAATTTTGAAAAGAAATTTAGCTGAAATTCAGGATATGAAAAATACATTTGGAAGCAGAAGGAAGTTGACTTGAACATTGTGAAGACAGAATTTCAGACCTTGAAGACAAGACCGAGGAAACAAATGCTATAGTTAGGCACAACTTCAAAATTAGAAATGAGAAAAGTAGCTAGAAACAACAGCTGATTGATGATTCAAAGAGAACCAATCTCAGAATTACGGGTGGGGAGAAAGAGCAGAAGAAAGCACCAAACATATAAAAAAATTGTTCCCTGAAATCATGCAAGAAAATTTCCCATATCTAGGAAAATAAATTAATTTTCAGGTACGAGAAATTTATAGAACACCAAATAACCTCAACCAGCAATAAGACTTGCCATGACATATCACAATCAAAATCTCAGAAATACAACATAAAGAGAGAATATTAAAAACAGCAAGAGAAAAACAGACATTATTCTATCAAAGCAAAATCATTCAAATTATTGCAGAATTCTTAATGCAAACTTTTAAGGCCAGGAGAGCTGGGAGAAAAATCTTTCCAACTTTAAAAGACACCAAGTATCAACCCACGTTGTTGTATTCAGCAAAATCCCTGAAAATTGAAGGAGAAGTATAGTTTTTTTTTAATGACCAAGAATCTCTAGAGAAATTTGCAGCTACTAGAGCAGTATTACAGAAAATTCTTGAAGGAATCTTTCAGAGAGGCCGAGAGACATGCAGCACCAAAGAACATGGAGGAAAGGAAACATCTAAAGAGAAGTTGTAACAAAAAAATAGACTGTTATTTGAATCATTTGATTGGTATCCTACTAAAACAGTACCAGCTTTCTCATTAAATCTGTGAAATTTACACCATAATTATTGATAGTATATTAGTTAGCAAAGCATAATTATATTCAACATGGGGAATAGGTATAAAATCTTTAAAAATATGTATGCATAAATTTATGAATGAATAGGTAAATAAAATGATAAATCTGGCAAAATGTTAGTAATTAGTGAAAGTGAATAAATAATTTATGAAAGTTAAAACAAATTCTGAAATAACTAAGTATGCCATTGTGTATTGCATTATGTGTAATATACTTTTGTGATACAGATTTAAGTTCATTTAATGTAATAATTTAACATAGACAAGTTCATTCAATGTAGCAATTTATTTATTTGGTCTTTGATATAAGTTTATCCTAAGAAAATTGATCAATTTAATGATAACCTGAATGTCTTTTAAATGTATAAACATTTACCTTTCAATATTCAGCTAAGGATTTGAAATTTAACTCTTCTCTTTGTCTTTCTCACATTTTCTAGCCTTATGAATTTCATTTTTATATATTTTTCTCATGTGGACAGGTGAGTGAGGCCCTGTTAAGGAATCTCAACAAAGATATATTAAGATACAGAAATAAATAACTTTTGGCAATTTGTCCCTATAAAGGGCTCTTCCAGACCCAGAGAAGAAGCATCAAGATATAGCCACTGCAGCCCATTCTGGGTGTGGGAAGCTGAGCTAAAGAGTGGTTATTTGAGTGGTAAAGTGAGTCAGATGCAGAAGATTCAATTTGCTAAATATCACATGGTTTCTCTGATTTGGAAACCATGGATACAGGCATTTTATTGAATCAACTGGATGTGATAGTGGGAGTTATGGCGGGTTGGAAAGGTGTGGGAGGGCCAAAAGTAGGGAGGAGAAAGGATTGTAAAGCTGATGTGATATATATGTGCACAGAATACTCAAGTTCATTGTAAATATTATATCGCACACATATATTATTAAAATGGGAGGGAGCTTAAGTGTGTCGATTTGATTGCCTTGGGAGCAAACAAGGAGATTAATAAAGTACACTTCTGGATATGTCTGACTGGGATGTGTGACCTTGGGTACTATGTATGATTCCTGGTCCCTTCCTCTCTAACACTGCTCTGCTGCCATCTTTATTCCGCCATGTTCTTCTGCCATAATGTTTCTGCCTTCTAGCCAGCCAACAATAGACTGACACTCTGAATCAAATTAAACCTCTCATCCTTTAAGTTGTTAGTGTTGGGTGTTGCGTCCCAGTGTCAGGGAAACTGACTCATATAAAAATGTGAGTATAAAAACCTAAGAATTTGTCTTTAAAGAGACACAAGACTTTTGAGTAGGGTGGGGAACCTTTTTTCTGCCAAGGGCCATTTGTATATTTATCACATCATTTGTGGGATTGGCGTGCTATATTATTTGCTAAAACATTTCATTAATCACTCCTAATATGATGGCCGAAACTGCTATTTGGTGGAGCTTCAGCCTGGCCTGAACAAATGGTTTCACAGGTCCGAAGCTGCTCTCCTCTTGTGTTGGATGTTCCCCAACTCTGATAAACAGAGAGGATGGAATTACAGGCAGGTGGTCTTTTGGTTGTTTTCAGACAAAAGTGGCCTGAGCACAGTATAAGCAGAAAGACAAACAAGAGAGGTTGATGGGTTTGTTATTTCACTTCCTCGGTTGCCTCTCCAGTTCTTACTGATACTGAATTGATTGTTCTTTCTCTGTATAATCGGACAAAAATTTCGAACATTCACTGACTGGCCTTTGATAGACTCTGTTCCCCAAAGTCAGGATGTAGTGATGAGGCTCACCATGTTCCCAGTTCCATGTCAAGAACAGGGCTTACAGTGTTTGAGAAGATGCTTCTGAGCATCATCTTATGGGGCCTTGGTTGGCAGTAGTGACTCCTAGCTAGGTCTGGACGTAGAAAAGCCTAAGACTGCATTGGTTGAGAAAGACATGCCTCAAAGACGGTTTGCCTTTGAAGAACCTGTAGAGACACACAATTTGACCTGCAGCAGAATAAAAGTGGTTGCTAGATAAATAGGTTAGAATAACTCATCTACTCTCACTTTAGTTAGTTTGCTTTGTCCAATCCAGAGTACTACCCTTGGTTTGATCAAGAGTCTAGGCCACATTAGGTTATTTTTTCCTGTATTCTTATGCCCAGTACTTTGAATTTAGGGTAATCTCTGGTGTCTAAAAATACAAACTTCCCTGTTGTCTTTCTTGACCAATTTGCTCAACTTCTTGTAGCCTGAAGGTTCTCTTAAAGAAAGGCTCTGAGTAGGAATCCCTAGCATCATCCGACTTTCAAAGCCTTAAACCAGAGTACTTCATGACAATCCACTTAGATCCTGATCAACATCTGACCCACTTGGCCATTTATTCATCTTTATTTTCTGAATTTCTCTGTGAGTCTTCCTATGTGTTGCTATCCATTATTCATTCCCACCTGGGCAACTCACTCAATGCCCATAACGAGGTATCCAAATACTTGGAAACTTCATACCTCTTCCCTTCAAGGGAGGGTGGCCTTCCCTCTGAGATATGACTGGTCCTAAAAGAGGTAATAGATGGCTTCTTAGAATTATACCAGCAGTTAGGGATATATTTAGTAAGCTAAATACTGGGAATGATCAGACATTAGGCCTTTCTTATTAGAGTGAGACTAAAAATACATGTTACTTTTTGTAGATTGTTCAATTGCGTATTGTCAGTGCCTGATACAGATTCATTC
Organism: Ctenodactylus gundi; assembly: GCA_004027205.1. Lineage (NCBI taxonomy): Eukaryota > Metazoa > Chordata > Mammalia > Rodentia > Ctenodactylidae > Ctenodactylus > Ctenodactylus gundi. Next base: position 170,081 of record PVKB01003376.1, read on the forward strand.
AGCTCAATAAATCTTAGTTTCCTTTTCCTTTTCTGGACTTTTCTCCAATTTCTAGGACCAGTCTTCACTTGTGAGAAAAGGACTTGAGATAATCCACCCATCCATCCATTCATTCATCCATCCACTCAACCATTCATCCATTTACAAACTATTTTTGGGGGTATCTTCTACACGCCTTGAATGTTCCTTGGGATTTAATAATAAACAAAAGAGGCACTGTTACTACTCTCATGGCACTTTGAGGTCAGAAAAGGCAGAGGCCTAATTAGCATCTCTACTGCAGACATGTTAGGCTCGCTTTGTAGGCTCACGAACTATGGCATGAGCATTCACTTGTCCTTGTTGAGAAGGGAGGCCTGAAGTGAATGCCCAACTTCCGTAACCAGGCCTTGCTTGTCTCATCTAGTTTGGTGCCTATCCTGATGTAACAGTCCCCTCCCAGTACAGTCCTGCCTTCTTTGCTCACTGCTTCTTGAGGTCCATCCAGATCATCAGCCTGAGGTCTGGGATATGATTTCTAGCTGCCACTCCTCCCTGAAGGGCAAATTCCACCATGGGAGATTTCTCGATGCCTCTCTCTAGTTATACCTCATACTTACGACTCTCCTTATAACTCACTGTTGCCATTCCCCTTGACCCTTGGGAGTTCTGTGTCTCTTCCTGGTGTCACCCCAGTATACATCTTTTAAATACCTCACCGCTAGGACAGGCAAGGTCCAGCTGCCAGTTCCAGTTTCTCCCTCCAATGATGTGACAGAATGTGCACTTACAAATAGAAATACATTTTTTCTCCATTGTTTCCATGAGTAGTTCCTAGTGTGTTGCTGAAATCTTTTGGCTCTTGCTAGCCCAGACTTTTTTCTCAGCTGCTCATCCCTTTATCCGTTATTCAGCAAGCACGTACTGAGACCAACTCAATGTCAGTACTGTAGTGGGCTCTGTGGGAACATGGATGTAGTAGAACTTGTCCTTTTCCTTCAGGGTCTACCTTTGAGGTGAAGAAACAGAAATGACTTTACAGTAAGGTGAGGAAGGGACAACTCCTCTGAGTCGTCTCCCAAGTTGAAGAGTAAGTGAGGGCCACAGTGGCATTTACAGGGTACATGATTCTGAGCGGGTCTTGAAGGGTGCATGAGTTCACTAGCTGATGAGCACCAGAATGGGAGTCAAGAGGAACAGTAAAGAAGGACAATCCCAGGTGGGCAGACTCTCTGTACATGGGTATAGAATTTTTGGTGTTTCATAACACTTTGATGACTTTGGGATGCCAGAATGAAGAAGCCGAGGCAGGAGATTCATCTGGAGTTGGCCAGGGCAAGGTCACAAAGGGCTTTGAATGCCAGGTGTGCTCATTGCTGTGTCTGCCAAAATATCTTCAAGCCTCTTCTTTCTGAGTACATGGAATGACTGCTTTACCAATCTTTCTGGAACGAGTGTGGCCCCATTACATGTGACCTTGGGCACATGACCCTCTCTCTCCTCTGTCTGCTGGCCAGATACAGAGGAGTCATTGCCATAAAATGCAGTAGAGTCACCTGATGCAAGAGCTTCTACTTAGATGAGAGCTTTTCACTTAACTGAAACACCTATTGTATGGACAAGAAATAACTGTCTATGTGTTGAACCATTGTGTCTCTGTGTGTGGGGTATGTATGTGTGTGTTTCTATTACAACAGCTGCTTTTACTCAGAAATCTGCAAGCTTCAGCATGCACCAAACTCACTGATGAAGCTTGTTAAAACATAAATTGCTAGACTCTACCTCACACTTCTGGTTATGTAGATGAGTGGGCCTAAGAACTTACATCTTTAACCTGTTGCTAATGCTGATGCTACTTGTCATGAAACTGCATCCTGAGAATCTGTTTTAACTCCCATGCTAAAAGATTTTGAGCTAGAAATAAGCTTGGGTCTTCAGACAGTTGAGACACAAGTCATATAGAAAAGGACATTGGTGGGGCAACCCACGTTTCTGTGTCCCTCTTCTGACTAGCAGAAGCTTTATCCTCCTTCTTTTCCATCTGTAATTTCCCCAGTAAAGTTCTCTCTTCTTAATAAAGAAAAAAACGTTGGTAAAGTAATAATGAGAACAAGGTACTTACTGTGTGTTGATCTGTGTTCTAAATCGCTAAATCCTCTTCACAACTGAGTAAGTTGCCACCTGTGAAGGGCAAATGCTTCTGCTGCAAATGCAATTTTGATGTCCCCTTTCCCAAATTCTGTAAGATGAAAGAGATGCCAGATATCCTTGAGAGAGGGAGTGGGGCTTAGCATAAGAGTACATAGAATTTTGGAGCCAAGGTTAGCTAGAACCCCGGCTTCATAACAGGCCGGCTGTAGGTGCTGGGGAAGACATGTAACTTCTCTGCATCTCAGATTCCTGACCTGTAAAGTAGAGCAAGTAATGTGTAGTTCAAAGAGGTGTTAGAGGGATTATAGGTAATGTAGCAAAGCCCTGGCTCTTGGTCTGTACTCATGAAAGGCAGTCATGATTATTGCTTCTGTTTAGAGCTCCCAGATCCCATCTTTAGACTTGGCATGACCATATTTTGCATGTGGAAGTCTATTTCTTTCCTTTCACTGTCCAGTGTCCCTTGAGTAGCCCTAGGCAGTAGTATGAAGATGCTGGGTGGGTCACAGCTCCTATCTTTGTGATCCTGCTTAGCTAGTCTAGGCTTGGAATACTAGTCTGTCTCTCACAGGTCACGTCGGTGTAGTGGGATCCCTGGTCTTACTCAGATATTCTATTTCTTTTGTAACTCTTCATGGAGTCATCATGACCTCAGGGCAGCAGTGACTACAATTTCACTAATGCTTGTAATTCAACTTTCCCTGAGCACCAGAGAGGCGAGGGCCCATAATTCTCAAAAGGAAAGAAGATAGGGTGAGAATTTACAGGCAAGAGAGGAGTAAGGGTGAGCAAGGCCTGAATGGCTCAGACAGGTTAGAACTCTGAGCGCCAAGGACTTTTTGCCAGGTGGTCCCTTCTCAAAAGCCTTCTCAAAAGCCAGGAACTTAACTGGAATCGTGGCTGGAAACTCTCAGGCATCACGAAGAAGTCCTAACTTATACCATAGCAGAATATGGCCCAGTTTAACAATTTTAAGGCCTTCACATGAGAACTATTTCCAGCTTTTCCTTTGTTTTGGTCCTTTTCTTAATATCAAATGACCTTAAGTCTTTGGCAATAACACCTCTGAGGTTTCTTCACTCAAGTCACCTGAACCTCAAGACAGCAGCATGAGACAAGCCTGGGAAGAGGCTTTTCCCTGTATGATGGATGTGGAGTTTGGAGAGGGAGAGACACTTGTTGAAGTTCATGTAGCATAAGCCAGGCAGAAGAGGCAGATCCAAATCCTCAGGTCTTCGCGTTACTCCGTGTTCTTTATTTAGAAAGTTGACATGACATATAAAGTCAGTGGCTTTATAATAAAATTCACGTTCCTTACTAAGGTCCACAAAGCTGGCTGGATCTGGCCCCCGCCCAGATGTCTAGCATCTATACTATCACATGTCCCACCTCACTGTTCACTTTTCCTCTGCCATCTGTTTCCTAGGACCCATTGAGCTCTCAGGTATCTCTGAGCTTTCGTGTCAATGTTCTTGTTCTGGCACTTTCCTAAATCTTCAGTCTGATTTAAAAATCATTCCTTTCCTCACATTCCACCAGGAAAAGAACCCTCCCTGCCTAAGGAAATTTAGTTTCTTTTTTGCCATAACACCTTTCTTTTCAGCTTTTTATCAGTCTGTATTTATTTTACTTATTGCATAAACAGATGATGAATAGTTTGATACCACTGTTATTCAATTAAATATTTTTTAATTTGGCAAATATTTATTGAACAACTACTAATGACCAGATACTTTCAGGAGCTGAAGTTATAGCAGTGAGCAAAAGATACGCAAATCTCTTCACAATGCAGAGAGGTTTTTTTTTTTTTTTTTTTTTTAAGGGGCTCGGAGAAAAAAATTACATAAAAAGTAACTTCGTGGATTTTGGGTTGAACAACTGGAAAGATGGTGAGGCCTTTTGTTGAATGGGGGAAGAGAGCAAGTTGGGTGGACAGGAGGCCAAAAAAGAAAAAGTGACATGTTAAGAACGAGATGCCCTTGAGACAGGTACAGATGCTAAGCAGTAGAACATGTCTTCAGGGCTCAGGAGAGGTGTCTGTGCTGGAATATGTAGCTGGAAGTCAGCCAAGAATTAACTACATGAAAAGCAATGACAGTAGATGAATGACCCTTGAGAGTGATATTGTTAGACAAGAAGCCTAAGAACTCAGCCATCAACACTTAGACAGGTATGATTAAGGAAGAGGAAACTGAGGGGTAGCAGGAAGAGAGGAAGAATATATTATAAATTGAGGAATCCTGGAAGGCAAGGGAAGGAGGCATCCAAGGAGGAGTGAGTTGATTAGTTCTATCAAATGCTGCACAAAATCGAGTGCAGTGAGGGCAGATTTAGTGGTGGGAACATCACTGATGACATCACAAGAGTAGTTTCGGATGAGGAGCAAGGCAGATGGTGTCACTAGAGAGCGTGCAAAGGGAAACACGAAGAAAGAAACCAGACAGTCATTGCCCTTACAAGTGCAAGTTTTCTTCTTGAGGGGAGATGAGAAATGGGATATCAATAGGAATTAGATCGGGAGGGTCTTTATTATGTTTAAAATGAGAAAAGCAAGAGCATGTATGTGTGCTTATGGGAATGGCCCACTAGAGGGAAACTGAGACGGTACAGGACAAGGAAGGCACTACGGGGTCAACAGCCCCTCTTCCGAGTTCTTGAGCAGTTGGGGGATGGGTTCCAACACACAGGTGGAGGAGTTGGCAGTGAACAGTTTACCCATAGTAATAGGGGAAGAGGTAGAAATGGGGATTAAGGGGCGTTGTCTTCCAATTGCTTTGATTTTTCCCAGGGTCTTCAGTTAAGAATGAAGATGAGGGGCAGGCCCAGCGGTGCAGGTCTGTCATTCCAGCACTTTGGGGGAGTTGAGGCAGGAGGATTACAAGATCAAGGACAAGCTGGGCAACTTAATGACTTAGTAAGACCCTGCTTCAAAATCAAAACATAAACAATGGCCTGGGGATGTAGCTCAGTGTGAAGGTCCTGATCCCCAGTGCTGATAGAAAAAAATTAAGATGAGTACAGAGGAGAAGGAAGAAAGAGGAGGAAGGAGGAGATCATTATTTAGGAGAGAGGAAGAGCAATAACTAGAGAAATACAGCGTGACTTTCAGGCAATTTCAGGGCCTATGTGAGGCCAGTGGTCACTATTTTAAAGGGGGTGTGGTCAGCATGAGTATGCATCCTTCCCTTGCCATGAAGCTGTAGCTGGAGGATACAGGTGCGCGGGAGATGGAGCTTCCGTTAAGATGAAAGAGCACAGTGAAGCGAGACAGGGCTGAGGGAAGTGAGGACGTATGCAAGGGAAGGATTATGTGCATGTTTTATTGGAATTTAAACTGGGCAGGAAGGGAAGGGAGGACATGGCAAGAGGAAGGAACAGCAAAATATGAGTTGAGGTCTGAGAGAAGTTGAAGGACTGTTCTAAAGGTATGTGAAGAGGGTGACACAGGACGTAGACATTCACAAAGCAGTGCTTGAAACTGAAAGCAAGGTGTAAAGGCTTAAAGGACAAGCAGGGTGGGAATAACTGATGTAGGAGGAGGCGCCCGGATGTCAGAAAGGGCATCTGTGTGCATACTGAACCCATCAAGAATGATGACAGATGTAGTTAGGAGAGAATCTTAGTGTAGGCATTATTTATGGGAGACGAGGCTTGTGTCTGGCATGCAACAGATTCTCAGTTGTGCAGTTTAGTCATTTCTTTGCTCGATGTTTGTTCCGGATTCCAGTCTTCTCTCTCAGTTGTTTCCCAAACGTAACTACGGGTAGGGATGGGGTTTGGATGTGGCTCCATGGAATGTGCAGGTCTCAGTTGCGGCTGCCCAATAACCCAGAGTCCAGGCCCCTCTTCAGGCTTCCAGACAGGCTCTAATCAGAATCACATGCCTTCAGCTCAGTGGTGGCAGCAGCAGATGGCAGAAAGTGGGTGGGCTGAGGGTATCTGCAACTGATCCTACAGCCAGCAGATTAATGAGGCCTCGTGCCGCCTTCTTTTCTGCAGCCTGCCAGCCAACAGTAGCTTCCTTTGCTGGGGCGGGTTTGTTTGTGGGATTTTTTTGGCAGTGAAAGCTTAGCACCTGATTGAACACTTCCTCTCCCTCCCTTTCCTCACTCCCTTGGCTCCTACACTGGTTCTCATGTCTTCTGTGGCCTTAAGCTTGCCCCTGGAGCTCCTCCTGGAGCCATACTAGTGAAGCTGAGCTAAGGTAATCCTTAGCACATCCCCGCATTTGTGGATGGGGAAATTGAGGCCTAGAGACTTAATCTTTCATTCTGAAGTAGGAGGCTCAGGAGTCTATGCTCTACGCCCTTCTGGTGGTTAGCTTCATCTCTCTTTGGTATAGATCTCATGAGTAAGAACTTGGATCAGTCATATTTGAGACTCAGACACATATAAACATACCTTATCGGCACTGAGTTCATGGTAAAAGGAGATGTTGGAAGCCAGATAATAATTAGGACCAAGAGACTCCTGAAAGAAAACATCCCTGTAAGTGAGAAGAGACCCAGTACAGAGAACTGGAGTGATCGGTTGGTGTGGTGTTAAAGGACATTAGTTGAAGCAGACTGCTCTGCTGTGGCCCTGCTGATAAATTAAAAAAAAAAAAATCAGAGTCATTATCGATCTGAGCACCTCTGTGGTAGGACCCTTCCTTCCTTTTTGAAGTGGGGTAACAGAAATGAAGGGCTCATACCTCTAAGGTATGAAAGGGAGAGACAGCAAGCGAGAGTAATGAGCCCTCTCCACACGAGGTGAGCAAGAGGCTGAGATGTTCTTCTCACCTGTATGATGTCAGGAACGGAGACACCAGGAAGCCCTGGGGGTCACAGATGTCAGTGTCTCTAGAAGACTGGCCCGGTTGAAGCCTTGGATGCACAGTACGCCGATTCAGGCAGCAGAAAGGCAATGACAGTTTGGAGGCAGCTGGAGATGGCGCTTCCAGCAGTGGGACTGCCTGAAGGGCCAACTTAAACCAGCGAAACGAAGGTGAGTACGCGTTTTCATAGCAGCACACGAAAATATGGGCATGGCCCAACAGGGCAGAGAGACAGGCTGTTTGGAGCCAGGTATGAGTGAGCTGGGATCTCTACAAGCCCAGAAACCACCTGCCTGCCCAAAGGGCTAAGGAAAGAATGTGAGTAAATCAATAAAAACATCTGGTTAGGAAGCTGTGCAGTAAGGCACATGTTTTTCTCAAGTAATTCAGGTGACAATCCAGGCTGCTCAAGTACTTTGAAGATACCACTGAGAATGACTGGTCTTTATCTGTTTCCAATCTGCCATGCAGTTTTTGTCTTTTGCCTTCATGGTAGTAACATGGCACCTAGAGCTGTGTACATCATCACATCAGCATTTAAGGTGGAAAAAAGGGAGAGGAGAGCAATGGCAAAGAGAAAGCAGCGTGCCAGTTGTTTAAAGGCTCCCTGTAAAAGTTTTACAGGAAGACCTGTTATATCTCATTGGCCAGAACTCACAATGTGGCCGTCACTAAGAAACCCAGTTTTTGTAGCTAGACAACGAAGATGGGAAGGACGGGATGATCTGAGATGTTTGCAGGAGATAAAATCAACAGGTTTCAGTGATTAGTTGGGTGACTGGGGGAGAGATATGGGGCAGTTTGAGAACATTCTCGGGGTTCTCATTTCTAATTAAGAGCACAAGAGAAGGAGATGATACATGGAATAAAATTGTTCAAAACCACACCAAAATATTGGTGGAATTTGAATCCAGGAACTGGGACTCAGATTTAAATCTCCAGGCTACTGTTCCTTCCATTACCTTCTTTTGCACTCCAGTCTCTCTCCTCTGGACCCCAGGATTATAAGTCACTGATATCCTGGGACCCACTCATTTGTATATCTGCCAAGTAATGGGAGCCCAGGGATATGCTGATGTGGGGGCACCGTGCTCCTGGAGGATTCATTGTGATGAGACTATGCTGGGAGGATGGGGACAAGTACCACCATCAGTAGTGTCCCTGTTCTCACTGGTGCTAGGGAAGGCCTGGGCCCAACATTGGCTTCTCTTAAGACTGCTGATTCTCTAACTCCTGATTTATGCCTGGCTGATATATTAGTTTCTTATTGCTGCTGCAACAAATTACAACAAATTTAGTTACCTAAAACAATGCAGTTTGATTCTCTTACAGTTGTAGAGATAAAAAATCTCAAATCAAGGTGTTAGCAAGCCAGTGTTCCTTCTGGGGTTTTCAGGGAAAATCCATCCCCTTGTCCTTCTCGGTATCAAGAGGCTGCCTGTGTTCCTTGGCATGTGGATCTTCCCATTTTGCTTTTATCATCACATCTGTCCTAGTGAACATGATCTGTCTTTCTCCTTATAAATGTTCCATGCGGTCACAATGGATTGTCCTGAGTAATACCGGATAATCTCTTCATCTCAAAGTCCTTAGCTGAATCACATTTACAAAGTCTGTTTAACCTAAGGTAATGCCATGATCTGAATGAATAATTCAAACCTAAAATTCATAATTTTAAACCTAATCTCTCATGTGGTGGAGATTTGAGGGAATGATTGGGCTATGAGTGATCCACTGTCAGGAAATATTTTGTTTTTGCAACCCAAACACACTGAGACAGGTAAAACATTCTTGGCTGCAGGAACCGGAATATGAAAATCTTTGGGGTGCCGCTATTCAGCCTAATACAGTTGAGCAGCTTCACTGACATTCTGTTTGTGCCTGACTTTATGCCAATGGATAGGACACAGTCCTTGCCCTTGATAAATTTCGGGTTCTGATATTCAAGGCCAACAGAAGATTTACCAGCTTTAGAAACAAAGAAAAGAATGAGCGAATATACCTTTCCTCTGCTTTTTTGTTCTACTTGGGCCCTCAACTGATGGATGGTGCTCACCTACATTGTGTAAGGCTCATCTAGGGGGATCGTCTTTAGTTCAGTGATCCCCTATCACTATAACCAACACTTGGGATAATCATCTTGTAAAGAAAAAAAGCTTTATTTTGGTTTACAGTTTCATAGAGTCTAGTCCATACTCAGTTGGCCCCATTGCTTTTAGGCTTATGGTGAGGGAGCACATCATGACATCCTGGTTGCAGATTGCACGGTGGTGCAAAACTGCTCACCTCATGGCTAGTAAGAGAGAAAGAGGAAGAGAGGGAGGAGAGAGAGAGAGAGAGAGAGAGAGAGAGAGAGAGAGAGAGAGAGAGAGAGAGAGAGAGAGATTGGGGTTCTAGTATCCCCTTTAAGGGCATGCTCCCAGTGACCTAAAGACCTCCCACTAGGTCCCACTACTTAAAGGTAAAAGTTCATTGCAACCTTCTAAAAACCCCTCCCAGGGACCAAACCTGAAAAACACGAGCCATTGAGTGACATTTAAGTCTCAAACTGTAACAACCAGCTATTTGGATATCTCTTTTTTCCCCATTTATATGTGTATGTGATACATAATGTTTATGTTGAGCTTGAGTATCTTGTGTGTATATATTTATATAATTATAATTTTAACATCTATATATGTATATACATATATAGATGTTAAAATTATAATCCTTTCCTGTCCCCCTTTTTGACCAGTCTGTACCCTTCCCTTTCCCTTCATTCCCACTATCACCATCTGGTTCTAAAAACGATTGTTTTATGGATTTCTCATATTAGAGAAACCATTCGATATTTAACTTTCTGTTTCTGACTCACTTCACTGAGCATGATGATCTCAAGTTGCATCCATTTACCTACAAAAGCCTCAAACTTATCTATCTTTATAGACAAGTGGTATTCCATTGTGTACATGTACGGCAATTTTTTATCCATTGGTCTGTTGATGGGTATTTTGTTGTCTTCCACATTTTAGCTATTCTAAGTTGTGCTGCTAAGAACATGGGTATACATGTATCTCTGTTATATGATGCTTTTAACTTTTTTGGAAAAATTCCAGAAGAGGCAACATTGTATCAGAGGGAATACTTATTTTCAGCTCTTGAAAAATTTCCATACTGCCTTCCATAGCGGTTGTAACATGTTATAACTTACAGCAGTGTAAAAGGGTTCCTTTTCCCTTACACCAGCATTGATGTTGTTCAAATTCTTGATATGTGCTCTTCTCTCTGGGGTTAGATTATACCTTAGTGATGTTTTGATTTGCATTTCTCTAATGGTTAAGGATATTGAGGATCTTTTCCTGTATTTACTGTTCACTTGAACTTCTTCTGAGAATTGTCTATTCATTTCTATTTCCCATTTTTAATTGGGTCTTTGAATTTGAGGGGGTCTGGCTTCATTTAGTTTCTTGCATATTCTAGTTATTAGCCTCCAATCTGAAGTATAAGTGGTGAAAAATTTCCCCATTCTTTCGGTCTCTTTTCACTCTGTTGATAATTTCCTTTGCTGCGTAGTTACTTTTTAATTTGATAAAATCCCATTTGTTGATTCTGGGGTTATTTCTTTTGCATTGGATGTCTTATTAAGATAGTCCTTGCCTACATTTATATCTTTTAGATATTTGCTTAATTTGTCTTCCAGAATGTTTATTGTTTTAGGTTTAAAATCTAGGTCTTTGATCTACTTTGATTTCTTTTTTTGTGCATGGTGACTGGTATGTGTTTAGATTTATTCATCTGCGTGTGGATCACCAATTTTCCCAGCACCATTTGTTGAAGAGGCTTTTTTTTTCTGGTGTATGCTTTTGGCTCCTTTATCCAAGATTAGGTAGCTGAAAGTACTTCTTGAGTTTGTCGCTGCATCCTCAGTTCTATCGCATTGGCCAATCTCTCTGTTTTTGTGCCATTACCATACAGTTTTTATAACTGTTGCTTTGTAACATGACTTGATGTCTGGAATTGTAATGCCACTTGCTTTTGTCTTTTTACTCAGGTTTGCTTTGGCTATTCTAGGTAAAATCCTAGGTCTCCTTTGGTTCCTTATGAATTTAAGGATTGCTTTTTTTCAAATTCAGCGAAAAAAGTCATTGATATTTTGATATGAATTGCATTGAATCTGTATATAAATTTTGGCAGTATAGTCATTTGGCTATATAATTCTGCCTATCCAAGAACAGGGAATGTCTTTCCATTTTCTCATGTCTTTTCAATTTCTTTATTCAGTATAATATAGTTTTCTTTGTAGATGTCCTTCACTTTCTTGGTTAGATTTATTCCTAGGTATTTATTTTTTTATGGGTTATGGAGAACAGAACTGTTCTTCTGAGCTCTTAGTTCACTGTTAGTATAGAGGGATGCTATTGATTTTTTTATATGGATTTCATATCCTGAAATTTGACTAGGCTTGCTTATTATTTCTAAGAGTTTTGTAGCAGAGTTTTTGGTGTTTTCTATGTGGATAATCATGTGATCTACAAATAAGGACAGTTTGACTTCCTCCTTTCCAATACATATTTCCTTTATTTCACTCTCTCCCCTGATTGCTTTGGCAAGACTTTAAAGGACTACGAGGAATAGGAGAGGTAAAAGTGGACACCCTTTTTGAGTTTTTGATTTAAGAAGAAATGTTTTTAATTTCTCTCCATTTACTAAGATATTTGCAGTACATCTGACACATATAGCTTCTATTTGTTTGAGGTAAAGTCATTTTATATCTATTTTCCTCAGGTTTTTTAAAAAAATCATGAATGGATGTTGGAATCGAAAGTGAGTTAAATGATGAAGGAAGCACATCATATTGGAACTTACAGGACACAATTAAAGCTGTCCTAAGAGGGAAATTAATAACCATAAGTGCACACATCAAAAAAAAAAAAAGCATAGAGCACTACCAAATAAAGAATTTAACAATGCACCTCAAGGCCACAGAAGATCAAGAACAATCTCAATAAAGAAGTAGTATAAGAAAAGAAATTATATGCTTTTATTGTTGCACTTTTAAATATGTCCCACTCTGCTAGAAATTATAAAGATCAGAGAAAAATCAATGAAATTGGAATTGAAAAAATACAAAAAAATTAGTGAATCAAAGAGGTGGTTCTTCAAGGGAATAAATAAAATTGATAAACTTCTAGCTAAGTTAACCAAAAGAAGAAAAAAATCTCATACCAATGCAATTAGAAATGAAAAGGATGAAATCTCAACAGACACTGCAGAAATTCAGAGAATTCTAAGGAACTATTTCAAACACTTCTACTCCAACAATTTAGAGAACTTGGAAGAAATGGATAACTATCTAGACACATAAAAATACCAAAATTGAACCAAGAAGACATAAAAATCCTGAATAGACCCATAACACAAATGGAAGTTGAGGCAGTGATAAAGTCTCTATCCACAAAGAAAAGTCCAGGACCAGATGGGTTCACAGGAGAATCTTTTCAGAACTTCAAAGAAGAGTTAATTCGAGTGCTTCTCAAACTGTTCTATGAAGTTGAAAGAGAAGAAACACTGAAAAACTCATTTTTGGAAGCTAGCATCACTCTGGTACCAAAACCAGACAAAGACTTAATAAAGAAAGAAAATTATAGGCCAATCTCCTTAATGAATATAGATGCAAAAATCCTCAATAAGATTCTGGCAAATAGAGTCCACTAAGTTACCAGAAAGATCATACACCATGACCAAGTTGACTTCATTCCTGGGATGCCAAGTTGGTTTAACATACCCAAGTAATTTGATGCAATATGCCACATTAATAAAATGAAGAACAAATCCCACATGATTATCTCAAATGATGTAGAAAAGGCCTTTGACAAAATCCAATATCAATTCATGATGTCTGGATATCTCTTGATACCTAAAAAAAATTAACCATTACAATGAATAAACCGAAGCTGAAAGAGGATGCATTGCCTGGAACATTGGTAATTATTAAAATATTTTCTGCACCTTGCAAGAGACTTGGCGATCTGGTTCTTGCTACCACCCTCACACCACCTGTGTTCCTTACCCCACTGTTGAGTCCCTGGACTCCTTTCATGATCTCACCTGGGCCTCATTTTCTTTTCCTCTTTGGCCCTTTTCAGGTGTCATTCCTGACTACCTGAGCTGGCACACACTGTTCTTGGCTTTCGGAAATCAGTTCAGACGTCACAGTTTCAAAAGGTTGTTCTCTATCCTCAAGTCAGATAGGACCCTTTGATACTAATTTCCAGAGGAGCCTACACTTGACCCTGACATCACTCAGCTGAGTTACATTCAGCTGTCTTTTTTCTTTCCTCACTGTATCTCAGTGCCAAATATTAGGTGACCAGTTAATATTTTTGACCTCTCAAAAGACAGACAGAAACATGAGTATTTAGGAGTTAAGCAGGAATCAGACCACCAGAGACCATCATGTTTCAAACTGAACTTTAACTTCTGGGGAACTCGGGTCTAAGGAGCAACACTGACTTGGCCAGTGTGACAAAGAAGCTCAGGGGCAAAGCTAAGGGTTATGACTCTTGGCTTTGGGTCACCTGAATCATTCCCAATATGATGTTTCTTGACTCACCTAATGCTTACCTGTCCAAGTCTGATATTCAGCCTTCAAGATATGGCTGATTTCTAAACACTTCGAGGGTGCCTTTCTTATTACACTTAAGTATGTCCCACTCTGCCAATGTTAGAATTGAGTTCTCTTTTACTGTGCCTTCCACGCATCCTGTATCTTTTTTCTTGCTCCATGTTGTGCTTACACTTGAGCTTTTGCAGAGCAGGCACCGAGCCTGATTCCTCTGTCCCCAAGGAGGCACGCATGCAGCCGTACAAACACAGAACGTAAAGTGTTTTGTGGTGCTGGAAAGTAGGAAGTAGAGAACTATGGAGTTGTTGAGAAATCTCCCTGACTCAGCTCATGTCTTCCAGCTAAGTTCTAGGCCATGAATTCTGAGCTGAACAAGTAGGATTAGCCAGGCAGATGGTGCTTGTGGATTGTGTGCTTTATGTGAAATGGGGGTTGAGTGTGGAGCAAATAGCATTTTAAGGAGAAAAATAATCCATGTCTGTGGAATAAGATGACAGTAGTCATACGGAGTAGAGCGGGATTTGGGTAACCTAGACCCCTGTGTTTTCTCCCAAGGATTCAAATGAGGTGACTGGACTGACTTTCAAGGGCTTTCCATAACTAGACGCAGGCCGTAACAGGGCCAACTATATGATATGTGCAGGAGGGCTGTCCTTTATGAATAGTCTATTTATTTCCTACCTTGGCTGGGACAAAACTTTCCACTCTTGTGCTTACAGCCAAGAGTACAGCTTGGAGGTACCAAACTTTTCCTATGTATTTACTTATGTAAATAAGGCTCATCTCTCTGCTTGCCTTTAGATGTGTCCTGCCTCAGCCTCAGGGTATAATTCGTTTCCCTTTCCTCTGCCATCTCACTCCACTGCTATTGATCTACACTCCTCAGCATTGGCTTCTAATTCTACTACTTGTTGTGCAAACTTGGGGCAAGGCATTTTGGCTTTTTTTTTTTTTTAAGAGGATCTGATTTAAAATGGAAAGTGTACATTTACACAAAACCTTCTCTTGGGGAGACCCATGGGGATATTTCCAAGGGCAGCTAGGTTGACTTAACATTCTTACTTTCCTTTCCTATCTTGAGCTCCTTTCTATCTCAACTTTTCTTGGTGAAAACAGACTGGCTAATTTCATTTTTTAAAAACACTTATCTGGGGAGGGTTTTAGCCCAAGGTAGAGTGCATTAATGTAATTTCTCTCATCCTTTTTATAACAGGATTCATCTCCACCTTTAATTGAAGTAAGGGCCATTTGGTAATTGTTTTGACTCTAGTTATGAAAGAACTGGCTTGGAGCCAGGGTGGTAAATCTGGAAGGTCTCAGGGATCAGAAAAACTTGGGTCTGAGTTCTTGCTCCACCATCTACTTGATTCCATTAAATACCTCATCTATTTGAGCCTCTTTTTGCTCCATATAAATGGGGATTTTACTCTTCACTGGAACTGTATGTGTGGATAGTGATGGACACAACAAAGAATACATGCTGTTATTCTCTGTAGAAATGATTTCTTAAACCTCAAGGACTTTGCTAGAAACATTAAAATAATTACACAGCATACTGGTGTGTCTGGAGTCCACTTTGCATTTGAACCACTGGTAGACTAAGCTGAACTTGCACAGGCAAGCATTCTGGCAATTAACCTGGGTTTAGGTGATTTTAAATCAGTTTTCATTCCGACACAGAAACAAAACAGATGAGACTCGAGAAGTACTATTCTTTTAATTGAAGGAACACCTCTATCTTCTCAGGTCTATTTTAATGTTAAGTGCCAATTATGCATCATTTTCTTAACGGACACTTCTGTAAGTGATCTGCACAGAAAGAAATGTGATTCTTCCATCAATACTGTACTAAGAGAAATTACCTTATTACCTAATATGCCAAAAAGCTAATAGGATAAAGGAATAGTGTGAGTCATTTTTGGACAATATTAAAACTTGATTTTCGCTCATGAAATAAAATGTAATTTCCCTTTATTATTCTCTTCAAGTAGAACAAAGGCAGTGAAAGGTGTTAAGGATATTATACAGCTGTGTTCCATGAATTCTTGTTAAGCCTGTGGGAGGGTTCCAGGTAGAATGGACTCTAATTTAGATTTTAATGATTTCCGTTTAGAAAACACACTTGCTGTTAATGCTACCTTATCAGGTATCATTTTTGAATTGATACATGAAAGTAAAAGAAGAAATTTCTTACTTGTACCAATAGTTGCCACTGTGTTTGCTTGCATGTATATGCCTGTTAAAAAACAAATGTGTAGTGTAAAAAGGACAAAACCATGTCAAGGACTGGATGTTTCCTCATTATCTATGGCACAAAGCAATATGTTTCATATTTTCACAAGTTAAGGTATCCACAAGGTACCGACACTTCACAAGACTGAGAGTTCCAAGCATACTTTTCAGTGTTCTTCTTTGGAATCATGTGTCATATTTATAAATAAATGATTTATCTTGGCGGAAGAAATTTGAGCAGAACTCAACCTGATAGAAATTTACAGCTATAATTGTTTAATCAGTCTTTGATCTTTGGTCATAGGGATAAATAAAGTAATGATGTGGGATGTTTATAGACCCAAGCATATTTTAACACTTTTTCTTCCTATCACTTTGACAGAAACAACATTAAGTAAATTCCTTCAGCCTTCTAAGACATGCAAGTTTTCTCTCAAGCAAAATAACATACTGAGGACCTCAAAGAAATTCGATAATCTTTGCACTATCGTGTTTTGTTAGACTTTGCCTCCAAACACCTTCAGAAACAATATATGTTTGCCTGGAGACTGAAGGCAACAGGTTTACTCTTGCAACAAGATGCAATATTTATCTGATGTTAGCTAGTTGTTAGGCATTGTGCTGATGCTAAGAAGTGTTGCCAATGGAGTGCATATATAATGTCCTATTGATTTTCAAGATCTCTTTAAAAACCTACAGCTATTTGTAAAACTTTCCAGAAAAATTCTCCAGGAAGCTGGAGAATGAACAATAGGAACTACAGTGATTCCGCCAACTAATAATTCAAAATAATTCATCCATGTAAAATACTAAAATAGACCCTTTGAGGAGCAAAGGTGGTGGTGAGTGACAACTATTACAGGTTTTGAACCAATGTTTTTAGACCCTACAAATGTGTTTGTGAAGCTGTTGTCCTTGGGGCAACTATTTGTTCGACAGTCCATTTCTTTAGAACGGAAACACAGGGGCGTGTCATAAAACTGAAAGAAGAAACTTTGAGTTCAACTATGTGAGGCTCAGGCTGACTTAGGGGTTTAATAGTTGGCTTGGTTAATTAAGTTCCATTCTTCGCCTGAATTTAATTATTCCAACGACGGTGGTAATTTAATATAATAATAAAAAAGGGGTTAATGAGAAATGGAAGAGAATTTGAATGCTCATTCATCTGGCTCAGTGGGGGCATTTCTTTTTGAAGTCTCAGTTTATGGGCAGTGATGTTTTATAGAGTATTATGAATTTTCAATTAGTGGAAAAACAAAAATGAAAGACAGCAGATCATCAGTGAGTGATCGTATTAGGAAATCACTAAAAAGCTCATTATGTAAATTTCGGGGCATTTTAATGTGATTTTATAAAAAGGTAGGCCCTTGTTTTCTAGGTTAAGTTTCTCTCATTTTTTTTTTTTTACACACTGTGCGAATAAGTCTGTGTTTAGGGTTTTGAAAGTAGCATAGTCAAATATCTACTGCTTCTAAACAAAAATGAGTGTGAAAGTCGACAGGTGACCTTCCTTGTTCAGCTGTCACTTTCAATATAAAGAGCCTGTTTCCTTAATACTGTCTGCATACAGGCTTCCATTTCAGTGTTGAGGGCGTGTTCAGGAGAATTCAACTCAGATTAAAATCCCAGCTGAGGACTTGCTGGCTACTTCATTAGGCAATCTCATGGAGCCTCAGTCTGGCTACCTGTGAGATATGGCTCACACTATCTACTCCTCGGACTGCTGAGAGGGTGAGGTGGGAGAGTGTAGAGGATACCACACAGCCTCCCTGCGACATAACAGCTGCTCTGCAAATAGCAATACCTTGTCCTCTGATCAAATCCCACGTACGCTTATATAGGAGTACCATACACTGACGTGTCATAATACCATACAGTACACCAAGCGTTCTGGCTTATCAACCACAGCAGTGCTCCGCAAGCTTTAAATCACCAGTGATTCACCTGCATATCTGGGTATACATCTAAATATAGACTTGCATGAACCCAAGATTCTGCATTTCTAACATGTCCCCAGATGATGCTGATACTGCCGGTTGGGCACCACACTTTTAGTAGCACAGAACTAGGACAATGACTTCTGGATACTGAGTTGACTCTGAGAGAATGGACTACATTGTGAAACACAATTTTACTCTCCCTTTTTTTTTTTCTTTCCCTGGTTTAATGATAAAAATACTGGGGAAATCTGCAGATGCTACAGAAAAGTTTGAATGAACACATTTAAAAATTTGGGAAGCTCAAATTCATTCTACACACTTTCATTTATTGTCTGGACATATATAGTACAAATAATTCAAACACAACAAGATTATGAAAAAAACATTTACAATACTTTCCCTCAGAAATCATCTAAACTAGCAATATTAACATTAAATCATTCATTTGTAACTAAAGTATACAACTGCCTGGTCCTAAAATTTTTTTCCTTTTTTGCCCCCCACCCCAGGTTGAACACATAGTGAAGAGATTTTGGCATGCCTTTCCCACTAATGCTCAGCAAAAGCATCAAAACTTTGCCAGCAAACTGCGTTCATTCATAGCAGGTGACATAAGAAGTTTTCCCTGAATGTTGAACGAGTGTTCTCTGAACTGAAATTTGGTATTTTTTCTAAAATCAAAAAGGGGAAAAACATTAAAAAAATTTTAAAGGAGGAGTCTATGATGCAGCCTTGGTTTTCAATACCTGTCTACCACTACAACGACTACTACAAAGTTTGCCTCTTCAGTGTGAAAACAACATTTCTGTCTCTACATGCACTTAGTGGGTTCAGCATGGGAAAAAATGCACAAAATAAGCACAAGTTATAAATAACCATAACGTTTTATTACCATTAAGACTAAACTTGTATTGAAAAGATTTTATATAACAAGACAAGAAAAGCAATAGCAAATTTAACTATCAACTAGATTATGCATAGCGAGTAACTGTTTCTATTACCCAGGGAAGAGCATGAACTCTTGTATTTTTTTGTTTTATTTTTGTTTTAAATATATAACCGTACAAAGCACAAACATACTAAAATGATCAGTGCACTGGACGTGGGAGAGTGCTCCCACAGTCATTTTGTTCCCTTAGCTCTGTTTTGTTTTCCCAAATTTGAATTACATTAAAATAAAACCCAGTTGCTTTGATTTTTCTACTGTGCAGTAAGAAAAAATATTCACAACAAACATGACAATATATCAAACAATAGTTCTACACAAGTTACCTTGGTACCTCCTTAACTGTCACTTAAATATCATAAGAAAACATTTTAAGACATATACAAACAAAACTAGCCAAGTGTTACAACTTATAATAAATTAACCCAAAGAAAAAATAACTTTATATATATATATTTATATTATATATACACATACACACACAACAGAATGACACAATAATATGCTTCTTCCCATAGTTTAAGTAAACAAATAAGTAGTCTAGCCAATCTAGCTATATTTGATCTCGGCCATAGGCATCATCACATCTGCGATTAAATAAATAAGTGTTTCAAGCAACATAAACAGTGTTTCAAATGTACCAACACAGCCCAGTTCTATCAGTGTGGGCTACAAAGTGAATTTGAAAATTGCTTAATGAATTTAAAGCAAATGTATCTTTTGTTTTCCTCTCCTAAACACATTACATTTAACTATGATACTAAGATATGTAAATAATTTCATAGCACCTACTGCTCAAACTAAGGAAGTTTTAGATCAAAAGGAAAATTAATCATTTTAATTTTTGTTCTGCTGACATCCCATACTGATGACTTAAAGAAAAACTGTCTTTCAACTCATCTCCTTGCTTTTGGGTTTTGACTGTGGGGAACTGTGGTACCCTGGGTAGAATGAACACTCCTTTCCCCTAGTAATTAATAATTGTTTTGTTTAATTATTATTACATGCTATGAAAAGATATGAAGATCATTTGTTTATAGCCCATCCTTCAAAAAACAGTCTACGAATCCAGTTTAAAACACACATCTTGATCTCTAAAAAGTTACCAGTGCAGTATGAACGTGACAAAGTTGTCAATTTCCCCTAAATTAGCCAGTCAAAATATTTTTTTCTCAAATCCAGATTCTCTTGTAAAAATTCTTTATATTTTATAAAAATAGATTTTTCTTGAAACCCATTTTCAGCAAAGAGACCATCTCTTTGGCAACAATGTTAATGTTATTAAATTGTTAATGTCATCAGGTATCCCCCTTGCCCCATCCCCTAACAGAAGACTGTTTTAGTTCACATGATATAAAAGAAAAAAGGAAAAATAAAAAAATTTGCAAAAGTTTTTTAATTTTTGCAATTTTTATTATTCTTCTTTAATTTGTGTGTTTTTTTTTAACCAATCTGATTGGATCAACATTTTGACAAAAAGAAAAATCTTTTTTCTTTCTTTAAATCCCATAACTTTGTAAAAATTATTATTTTTTTTGTTTTTTGTTTTTCTTCTTCAAATGAGCGAATGGTCATCTTAAAAAGACCCACCTTCAAGGAAGGTAGTAAAGTTAGCTGGCTGGGTAAAAATCCCTGCACATCGCTATCTATGTATATTATATTCAACAACAACAGCTATGAAAGAACATTCAATGCATCAAAGATTTTTTTGTTTTTTTTTTTCTTTTTTTCTAAGCATTATAAAATCCTTTCCTGGTACACTTCAGGATAATCCAATGTTTTAATACTTAGGCAACACTGGCTTATAAAGTCCATGGTTGAATATAAGCCTTGAAAAGTTTGTTTCTCTCTCTTTGTGTATGTGTGTGTGTGCATGTGTGTTTTGTTCGTATATATTTATATATATATTTTTTAAATAAGTAAGGATGGGAAATTCAGGACTTGTGGGCTTTGTTGGTTTTAAAGGAAACTTGCAGCACTCTGTCTCCTAGGCGATACCCGTTGAGGCTGGCGATGGCCATGGCTGCCTCATCGTAGTTGGTCATGGTAACAAAGCCAAATCCCTTGCATTTGTTGGTGTTAAAATCACGGATGACCTTGACGTTGTTCACTGCACCGAAGGGCCCAAAGAGCTGCCAGAGGACACTCTCATCAGAATCAGGGGACAAGTTGTAGACAAAGATGCACCAGCCTGTTCCTGTGTGACCAGGAATGTTCATTCCCACAAGGCTTGTCATCCCATCAATGGTGATTGGGGAGAACCTAGGAGGACAAGCAGAAGGGGGGACTGGTCCAGACATCAGTCTGACCATGGATAACACACAGATGCACAAACACAGACACGGGGCAAAGGGCTGAGTAAGTGTTTGCAGGAGAGTCTTCAGGGTTTAAAAACCAAAATGCAAAAATTAACATTTGTGGCATTTCTTCTGATGGAAATGGCTAGAAGTCTAAAGCATGTACATTCTAGGAGAAAAGCCTAAGTCAACTTGTAGAAACCACAAGCAATTCCCCAGGCTTCCACAGAACGACTCTACATACTTCCGCTGTCCCACCCTAACCCTAGCCCATCTCCACAACACAGAGTGAGCTCTTAGGGGGAGGGGCTCTACTTCATTCAGTTTGTTATTCTGTCTATTTATTTGGACAGATAAAGGAATCTAGGAAGCATTCCATAAAGATTTTTTTATTGAATAAATGAATAATTGGTTCATATCACTGCTTGGGAAAATTTAATATTTTTATTATTTAGGAGTGACCCTAGAAGTACCCATTTCTATCATATTTAGAGTCTTTTGGCATATGGCTGGTCAAAGATTTCTTGATAGTATTAAGGTTGGAGGAACGTGAGAATGAACAGACATGTTTTCTTATTAGTTAGACGTGGCTCATGTTTCACTTAGTATTTATTCAAAAGAGCTCATCCTCAAAATTTGAGCAATAGTAATAGAAATGTATAAACCTTGATGCTATATTATTTGGAATTCACTTCTAAGTATTACTGGAACAAAATTTTTGTGGTTTGTGCAATTATATGTCTTGAATTGCTGTGCATAAGACAAGAATAAAAGTATTGTTTGCTCTGTTACAACTACTTTTGTACTAGACTTAGGAATTTTTTTTTTTTGTAATCTTGAAAAAAAACCCTTGAGAATCTACTCACTGCCTGATAAATCCATGCATGCTCAGCAATGGAAGCATCAAGTGAAATAAGCAGGATATAGGTTTCAGACTGAAGCCATACAGAAATATATAGGAGAAGAAGAAGCAAAAATTAGGGAAGGAAAGAGCATTGAGAAAAGTGTGAGACGGGGCTGTTTTTAAAAATAAGATATTCTTGGGGGTTTAGAAGCCTCATTAAAGAACTGTTTTATATCTAGCCAGAATTTAGATCATGGTGCCAACCCATGAGGCATGCCTGGGCTGCATTAAATCTTGGGCTGCATATAAAATATCTAATTTAGCTAATACAATCAAATTACAAAAATGTCTCATAATGTTTTAGTAAAGTTTATGAATTTGTGTTGGGCCACATTCAAAGCCATCATGGGTTACATGTGGCCTACATGCTTTGGGTTAGACAAACTTGATTTAGATAATCAAATGACTGCTACATATATTCTAAAAGTAACAAAACACAAATATACATTTTTGCTATTATACACTAAGTCAATCTTCTCCTTTGCTTAAAAACAAGTAATAAGAGAAAACCAAAGAATATCACGGTACAGATTCTTAGAAGGGTGAATATAACTGTCATTGCTATTTGTGTTATTTCTAAAGACTATCTTCTCAACTGCGTCTCCTTCAACTGAGTGAACTGATCTCTTGCAGTTTATACGTAGACAGAGCTAAGCACCTATTACAAGGTCAAGGTTAGAGACAGCAAAGAGGTTTCAAGTAAGACGTCCACTGTAGTTGGGGATGGCTATCTGGAGAACTTAGATAGGTAGGACTCTAAGCCCAAATCTGGGTTCAACAAGAAAGCAGAATGCTCTTTTCAACTCTTGCTGTTTACTCCAAGTTGGGCACAGTGGCTATATCTCTATCTTCCCTGATTTCACTGGTTTATAGCTTATAGCACAACTCTTTTTATACCATTTGGTGCTAACTTATGAAAGTAATGCAGAACACAGGGGTGTGGGAAAGATGTAAAATACCTTCAAATAGGCAAGTAGTGTGTTAGACAAGGGAGATAATTCACACTTATTCTCACTGGTGCTTGGATTGAGATTTAAGAGGCTGACACTCTATAAATGTCTACAGTCAAGTTACTCCCTCCACTGTGTGCTCATTTCCAAAGTCATTTACCATGCATGGCCAAGAATGGCCTAGAGGAGGGAGTGAGATGTGGACTATTAAGGACCACATCTCTTTCCCTTGACTGGAGGAAGGGGATTTACAGTGTGCAGTTCTACTGAGCAAGATGATGAAGATACTATGTCCCTAGCAGTGCAACAGAGCTTATCAAAAACACATATGGCAATCTTAAGGACACAGTGATATACCACACCTAACTTCCTGGCAATCAAATTTCACAATGGATCTGGAACCTCCTTGTGACTGCGTTCAGGGGATCCCCAAAGTTTTGGCCCTCTTTGAGCCCCTTCCCCATGAAAAGGCTCTAAACAAATGAAACAGTAAGTTTAAAGCCCACATACATATATAACTAAGGGAAGATCTATAATAACTGTTAAAACCTGCAACAAAAGAAACCCTGGTCGAGGTGCACACAGATACACTTCATTTCAGGATGTGCTCTGAAATGCACACTAAGGTGGGGGCAAGGAGCCAGAAAGTCATCCATGCATCATTTCATACTTTGGCCATTTCAAAATCTAATTTTCCACTGAAAATTATAAGATTGTCAGCCATGATTAGCAAAATGTTCTAATTTTGATTTGCTGGACTCTTCCCTCTTAACTGAATACTGGCATTGCTAATGCAAAAACAGTTGCTCTGTAAGTTTGCAAAATCAGCCAGCAAAGGGTCAGAGCTTTACCCCGTAGGAAAGCCATTCAGAGGACCAGATTATCCAGGGCTTGGTAGCTGTGGCACCTGAACCATAAGAGAAGCCCACCTGCAAATAAAAGAAAAAGTGAAACACACAAATACATTTTGTGTGCCCTAACAGAAACAAAACCAACTGAGGTCTGAAATTAAAAATTAAGAATTTGACATGCTGGTGGAAGAAAAAGGAAGAATTAAAAAAAACCAGTAAAGTTAGTGAATTAAAAAAAAAATTCTAGCCCCAGTCTGTGCCAACACGGACATCTGGCAATCTGTGGAGTTTTAATTACCTCTTTACGCCATAGGCCATATTAAGCAAATTGTCCAGCCTGCAAAGAGAAGGAGGGTCTCTGGGTTAATGCCTCACAGATGGCAAGATCACTCAATGGAACTATTAATAAGAATGCTCCATTTTCAAAGAAGAAAAGCTCAACAACTTTCCCCACTGCTTAGAAGTCTATCCATTGGTAGTTTCTCCCTTTCCTGCCTCCAACTGCAAAGAATTCAGGTTCAGGTCAATACTAGAATTTAAAGCAATTGTCTAACAAATCTCTTTTCTTTCAAAGTCTAAATTAATCCCCTTCCCCCACCTCTCAGAACATTTGTGTGGATTTTATTTTATATTATATGTGAAACTGTTAAAGAGGGAACTTTTAAAAACTGTTCTTTTCCTATAATTGAATTTGTGAATAAAGGTCTCTTTTACACATTAACAAAACAGATCAGAATGGATCTTTCCTATTAGCTTAGCTACATTATAAAAACCTTACCATACACACTTTGGAGCAGGGGGGCAGGGAGTATTTGCCGGTTAAGATTTTTTTAAAGCTTATTATTTACAGCCTGAAAGCACCTCCCACCAAACTGTCATTTGTTCTAATCTTCCTCACGTTTAGTACCTTACTTGGGGACAAGCGATTCTCACCATGGGGCAGTAGTAACCATAGTTTCCACCATTAGAAGCCTGCTGGAGAAGCTTTTTACATAAATACTGAATGTGCTCTTGCACAAAATAAAAATTAGATGACTTGGACTCTTCAAGAAAACCATTAACCATTTCAGATTCATGGGAATGGCAGAGGCTGTTTTTTCTCTACACTGGTCAGACAGACAGTTACTTTTCTAGATAGGGGGGCCTACTATTTCCCATGTGATGTATGACAAGGAGAAAAATTCTTTCATTAAACAGAAGTTGAGACATGGGTAGTCATATAATTATTTGGAATCAACTGTGGGTAGGTCAAGACCATGCTTCTCTCTTGCATAACACAGGCTGGTCAAGGTTACACTCTCTTTTTGGGAGAAACTTGTCTTTTAGAAATGTCCCCAAAAGAAAATACCCTACTACACCAGGAGCTTCTTAGGCGTTGGGTATCTGGAAAAACAATCCAAACGAACCACTAAAAAGGCTTAGCTAATACCTTCCTCCTAGTCTTTCCAGAGTGTGTTGACGTAAAAGAGTAGAGATAACATTAAAGAGAATTTCCCTTCCTCAGGAACTCTATAGAATTAACTATGAATAGAGGACAAGACAAACCGCTCCTCTGACAAGAATTACTCTCTGACTGTATTAAAACCACTCTTCAGCCTTAAGTCTAAGCTGTTGAACGTAGTCACTTATCTGTGATTAACTCTTGTCAAAACAGAACCTTGTTGTTTGGTTAAATAAAAAAAAAATTGTGTTTCTAACAAAAGAATCTGAAGTTTAACCAGTCACAACAGTAAGCTGGAAGGAGGCCTGGAAGAACATCTAGTCCAGTGATCTTATTTTATGAAAGCAGGAGCCGAGGCTCTCGGGGCAGTTTTGCACAGTGATTTCTGAGAGTAGAGGCTCTTAGCTTTGCCCCACGTTCCAGGTTTCCCTGGCCCTCGGAAAGCTCTACACTTTTGCAGAAGGCCTCCTTCCAATGTGGGTATGCTTACCTGAACCTCTGAGCTTGGTGATGGAGTGGGCCAGGGTAGCGCCGGTTGGGAGACTGGTACAGCTGGGAGAGGAGGGCCTGGCTGGACTTCTGGCTGGGGTTGTTGGCGAACTTCACAGTAATCGGTTCTGTAGCACCGCTGGGCTTCTGGCCATTCAGCCCTTTGATGGCTTCTTCTGCCTCAATTCTCTTATCAAAGCGGATGAATCCCACCCCTCTGGATACTCCTGGAGAAAGAGAAAGAGCCTATGTAAAAAAAAAAAAATCAACAAACTAACTGGTAAATATCTCTGGGAGAGGATGAGTGGGGCCCCATCGACACTCCATGGGGATTCAGCCAACACGGCTTGGTCAGGGGTGACCTTGGATCCCTGAATCTCTGTCATCCACCAGAATGCCTCTATCTGTCTGCATTTTTATCATTGTAATGTTCTGGAAAGAAGCCTTCTTCCCACAGAACAGAGATATCTCTTTTATCTATCCCTTTCAGCTCTCTATCACTTCCCTGTTCAGTCCTCATCTCCCGTGAGCTACTGTAACTGACCACCCACTGTCTAGTTTCTAGGTCTTCCACACCTAGTAACTGAATCACCTGTTTGAAAAGCAAACTCTGAGCACACTGTACCCTTTAGGAGATCTTCTATACCTCTTTTGCACTTTTTGAAACTTGAATCTTAAGATTGATGCCTACTTTTCGCTGGCCCAGATAGACTAAGAAACAAAACCCACCAAATACTCTTCCCTGATTCCTTGCTACATGGAGAGAAAGATCACTTTTTGGCACAGCATTTAACGTCTGTGGTAATCTCATCTCATCCACTTTGAACTGCCTCATGTTCCTTGAACAGGCTGTGCTCTTCTTCAGCTCCATACCTTGGGCTATGCTAACCTCTCCATTTACAATGCTTTTATCCCTTCTTTTGCCAGGTAATTTTGAGTCATTTTCCAAACCCTTGTTCAAACACTGTTTCCACAATGAAGCCTTCTCCACAATCACCACCAGGCATGGTATGCCTTCTGAGCTCTCACAGGGCTTAGAAAACATTTAGCAAGACCTGTCACATTGAAGTCTCACAAGGAAGGGGTCTGTGCCTCCTACATCTACAGTGTCCCTCTGCTTGGCGTCTGGGGCAAAGCCAATTTCAGTGAGAGTTTGGCTGCATGAATAAAATGATAAACATATGCTAATTTTCTCTCAGGGAGTAAGTTCTAAATTGGGATCAAGTTGAGAGTAGGCAAAAACACCCTGTCACTGAAAATATACCTAAGGTAGCTCAAATTTTTTATTGAGAGGTGGCGGCTGCTTTCATTGTTATGCACAAAGAATCCCAGTATCAGGGTCTGAGTTCATACCCTTGCTCTGCTACTAACTACCTAGTGGGTAAGTATATCTGTATTTTTGGATTCTGTGTACAATGACATAGTTTGGGGCTGGAGGAATGGCACAGTAGTTAAAGCACTTACCCAGTAATCACAAGACCCTGAGTTTGATTCCCCAGCACCACAGAAAGGCAGGCATGGTGGTGCATACCTGTAATCCAGCACTCAGGAGGCTGAGGCAGAAGGATTAAGGATTACCCTGAGGCCAAAGCAAGCCTGGGCTTCATAGTGAGTTCAAGATCAGCCTAGGCAACAGAGCGAGAGCCTATCTCAAAAAAAAAAAAAAAAAAAAAAAAAAAAAAAAAAAAAAAAAAAAAAAAAAAAAAAAAAAAAAACCCGAAAAAGAAAACCAAAAAATAAAAAAGCCGGACATGGGTTGAGGTTCTTCTGACTTTATAGTGCTACAAGTTGGAGCTACCACTATATATGTTGATTTTCTTATACAAAAGTAATTATTACTGGTTGGGGGCTGAAGGAAAATTTCAACGTCATATAGTTCCACTCTCCAACTGACACCTAAAGCCTCTGCTGTGACACTGCCAAGTAGTTTGGCAGCTGCTGGAACAATTCCCCTGGCACAGGACTCTGCTGGTCCAAGATAGCCCATTTTAAATTTGGGCAGTTAATGAATAAGGGTTCTTTTTCCCAAGTCAGAAATATACCTGTTTATGCCCTAGTCCTTGATCTTAAGCAACAATTAACCTGCTCATATGGATAACAGAGCACTGATATACAAGGAAAAAATAAAAACCCTAAAAACCACTTAACCTGTGACTTGATCAACCAGGATTCGTGAGGTGATGATCCGACCATATTGTGAGAAAAGCTGTTCCAGTTCCTTCTGGGTCATGGTCTTGGGAAGGCCGCTAACGTAGAGGTTAGCATCCCTGATTGAGGCCGAGCTTGGACGGGCATATGATACCTAGGAAAAGGCAAGAGGAACTAAATCCATTACAGGCACCTACCCTCGAGTAGTGACAGATGCCAGCCCCTTATGTATCACGCATTAAACTCATGGTGTCAGTTTAATCCTCAGTAGTTGAGAGTTTGAGCTATTCTATAATAATAATGAGAACCAGGAGAACAGTAATAGAGGAACAAAAGAAGAGTTGATGATAACTTAAAACAAATGCATAGATAAGGGTCTCTAAGTGCAGAACAAAATAGCAACTGTGTGGCAGCTGTTAAATGCAGAACAACCCACGCACCGAGTTCTGAAGATTTACCTCCTGGATGTGGGTGTGGAGATGATTTATTGTATCCAACACATAATAATCTTTGAATAAGCCAAAAAATCCCCATGAAATTCTGCTCTGCACATTTCTCTCCTTGCTACCCTCCCTACCCACATTCCCTTCTTGAAAACATAAGAGCTATCAGGTTCTCAAAAAAAAAAAAAAAAAGCTATCAGGTTCTCTATGAGATTTTTTATATGTCTCATCCTTCGTGTTGCTCCAATCTGTTTCCACAGGTCTGCTCTCGCTGAATGACAAAGTGTGGTGAAATGGGGCTGAATGAACATCTGCTTGAGAAATGTGATATGTGACCCAACACATCTGCAAGAACCTACTACCACTAACTTTAAGGCACAGCAGATGAAACCACAGCAAATAAAATGGAACCACAGTGGACAGGAGGGAGGGGAAGGCAGTGAGAGAGACAGAAGAGAACCTCACTGATGGTTATAATAAGTTTGACTTTGCAAATTTGTCCTCCCAGATCTCTCAACTGCTTTTTTTTTCTCCTCAAAAAGCTAACACAGAAGTGTAAACAGATTTGAAATTCCATCTGCAAGAAGCCAAATCTGTAGCAGTACACATAAGCAAAGCAAACCCCAGCAGTCATTAATTTTAGACTTTCATTTACTTATTTATTTTTTTAAGAAAACAACATCAGACATTTGAAATATAATTTACAGCCAGTCTAACAAAAGCACTTTCCTGCTAAAGCTATTTCTGGGGCAGTTAGGGCTCAGAATAGATGATGAAAACAGTCATTCTTGAGCACATCCGACAACGCTGGCCAGGAAGGGACCTATGGCCTTAGCATTTTTTAGGTGGGAGTTTGATTTATTTTTCATAAACAATTCACAAGACCAGCTAAGACTTTGACTAAACCAGTGGCGAACGTGTATGTATGCACGTGTATGTGCACAATGCATCACACATACACACACAAAAGCATGCGTGCAAAAGGAACTGCATGTGTTGCACTGGACCTTCAACATTAAGAGCTAACCTTTAGCAGAAAAGTAGACTTTACTTCTATGACCTTCAGGAGAATGGGTATAGCAATCAAGATGAAGGACGAGCAGACCCTCACTCACAACACACTTTCTCTTTCTATGACCGAGACACCAGGTTCCTTTATGAGTTTCACACCTAAAAATAGATGTTGACTCAACAGAAAATGAAGCGAGTGACTAATCTGCCTCTCTGGTCTCCTCCTGCTGCAGGAGTGAGGCAGCTGCCTACAGTGTCTACATCTTCTAGAAATTAATGGGAAGCCAAGGAGGCCTCTATTAGCTCTGCTTCTTCCCAAGTATGGCTGGGAGGCAGGGGAACTCTCTGAGTGTGTGTGTTTTGGGAACTAGGGGCTGAAGAGTTAAGAATCCTGTGTGACTGCCTGGCCAGGGCTTCACTCTACATCTGTCCTCTAAGGGACAAAGTCTTTTAGGTTATAACCTAGCAGAATCACTTTTCAGTAAGGAAGAAGGAGTGGCAGGTAGACAGAAATATCCAAGTGATTAGGCCATAGTAACAAAGGTCTCCTTTGTCTCACTCTGCCAATTACTGACAAATTATCAAAATGACTTATTTTCTTCTCTAAACACAACCTCCCACCAGTATGCCTTTGCTCTTGAGGAAAAGTTTTTCCACCTACTTCCTTAGGTCCAAATCTCAGTCCTTTTAAGGGCGCAGCTCAAAAGCCACTTTCTCTTTACAGCATTGTGTCTGCTCTGGCCTTCTAAAATTCTCCCCAGCAGTGCTCTCCATGAACCAGGGTACTTAAGCCGTCCTGGGCTTAGCTCATCATCTCTCTATGGAATTTGATGATCTCTTTCAGGTCATGGATTGTGGGTGTGCCTTATCATCTCAGTGGCTCTAGTTCTCAGCACAGACCTTGGCACCGGCTGGGTGCTCCACACTTACTGAAGAAATGAATGAACACCCGTAGATCGTGATGAACGATGCTGCCATTAATGGCTCTTCGGAGCTAATTGAAGCTTGGTTTCTCCACGAGGTGGGTCACGGAGAGCCACACACCCAGAATCGTAGCTGTTTTTCCCCACTAAGCTAAGAGATAAGGGACAGGTTTCTCATTCCTCAAGGGCTAGGGCTGCAGGGACTGACATCACTTCTCTTAGCAAGCATTTCCTGAGGATCTGTGAGGTCCCCATACACTGCAAGAACAAGGCATAGTCTTTTGCTTTAAAGGAAATACAACGGGGGCAAGAGACAACTCACAAGAGGTGTCTGTTAAAATGAGTTGAGGCCCTGAGGCGTAGCCCTGTGGTTAAAGTGCTTGCCTAGCATGTGCATGGCCCTAGGCTTGATTCCCTAGCACAATATAAAGATTAGTGAGGTGGTGGCACCTGTAATCCAGGATTCTGGAGGCTGAGACAGAAGGATTACTTGAAGTTTGAGGCCAGCCTGGGCTACATAGTGAGCTTGGGACCAGCTTGGATATTGAGTGAGATCCTGTCTCAAAAAAACCTGAGTAGAAGAATGAATGAGTAAACAAATAGACCAATTATTACAAAGCCACCAAAGTGTGCTATGTCAGGGCTGCAGATGACTATGACTCAAACACAAACGAGGAGGGATGAATCAAGGATTAACATGGTCATCAAGAAGGCAGAGCTGAAATGAGACTGGTGATGAGACAAGTGGTGGTGGGGTCAGGGAATGGTGACTTGAAAATAGCTTTTCTCTTTCGTGAAGATAACTGAGGTAACAAATGTCAAGGAGTTAGGGAAGTGCTTGGAATTGTGCCCTTATTACTATCCATAAATGCACAATGGATCGTAACAACCTCAATTCTTATAGTTTTGAAAAGCTACAGCTGGGGTATAGAGGAACAGGTTGAGAAACAGACCAGGGTAGGGAAAAGGAGTTGGCACTAGAAGGTCAATAAGGCAACAAAAAAATCATTTTCCCAAAAGAGGATCCTGACAGAACAATCTCAACTGGGGAGAATTACTATAGTAGATCCAGAGACAGATCCCAGCCACACAGCAGTGACAAATCCCACAGGTGAACATCACCTCAATTATTCTATGCCAAGCCAAATTTTTGCCACGTTTTCTCCTCTATTTGGACACTTAAGTCATTGTTCTTTACTCCCCACTGCAGGCAATCTGTAGGAGGAGGCATAGACAAAATTGATAGGAAAAGGATTTTTTGACATCCAGTATCTAAAAGCTCATCCAAGTATCTAAAATTTTCAAGTTTCCTTACATATTTATCAAATTCCAGCAGAGTGACTAGAAGTATTGGAACTTTTGTTAGGCTAAAACATTTCTAAAAATAACTACTGACTTTCAGCTTCTCATTGCTGGCTCATTAATCCACCTGGGACAGAGACCTACAATCTGGGGCTCCCAACTAGAGCCAGGATCCTGGAGAATTTCTCTCATCTCTGACCACCGAGCTCACGCTCCTTTCATTCACCCAGAATCTCTTAAGACAAGATTGGCACTTCTGGGCCAGCATGGATCTTGATCTGGAGCTAAATAGAGGTGTGAGTGAAGAAACCATTGCTCTCTTGGGGTAAGGGTGACTGAAAGGCTGGTGGTGTTAGATGGCTGGCTTTACAGATAGTTTTGGCAGAAGATCGTCAGTCCTAAACTTCCCAGCTTGTCCTCTATCCCTGTAAGCTCACAGTCTCTCCATTTCAGAGACAACACTATAGCAACAAGCACGTAATCTCTGACTGTGAAGGAGCTCCGGAGTAACCACGTGACCTTGGGGGAAATAATCTGGTCTTGCTTGGTAAACTCCACCTTATTGATTGATAAAGGGAGACTCTCCTTTGATGAGTTTTTGTGATGAACTGAGATAATATATTTGATGTGCCTAGCTCATTTCCTGAAGTTAGTAGATACCTAATAAATATTATTGTGTTATGAGTCACACAGGTTAATGTGTGTTGCCTGCAAATCTATCCCCTACTGGAACATACACTCATTTTCACCAAACAAACAAAATTCTGGATCACTACCAGTCCAGTGCATGCCTGTACAGGTGCTGTCCTCCTCTGCCACCCTGATGAGGTCTGAACCATCTTTCAGCACTTTACTGCCATGAATTTCCTCTAATATATTCTCACAGATCCTACTGTTCACATACACAAAAACCTTTCCATTTGCCAAAGTGATCTCTCAACCCTGCCGTCAGTGATTCTCACAAGTGGTTAAGACAGGCACTGTTATTCAACAACAACAGAGAATTAAGGCCAGGGCTGGGGACTATCTCTTCTCACACAGCGCCCCTAACTCTCGCTAGCTATTTACAGCCAGGGCTTTCCCTGGGCAGGGTGAAAGGAACAGCATAGGGAAAGATGTTTCCAGAACCATCCAGCCATACCTCTTGCCCCTTGTTTGACACACCATTATGCATAAAAATGGAGAGGACATGGAAAAGATGATAAAGGCATGGTCTTAGGGCTGTAAAGATAAAAAAAAAAATGAGAGGAAAAGGCATCTTTCTCAGACTTGGAAAAACACTCTTTTGAGGTAACCATTAGTATTAGCTGAGAATTCATTCACTCTTCCCCTTCCTGAACACTTGTTAGCCAGGCACTGAGATGGGCACTGGGTGTGTCTCTCTTTCAAGGATACTACAGTTTGGCAAGGAAATAAGCAAGTAATGAAGGGTATAATACAGAGAGCTGTTGACAGGGGACACCAGTTGCCTACTTCAGTGTTTCCATGTTGAAAGAGGACTTAGAGTAATAGCCTATGGCTTTTCTGGCCCTTCACCCATTCCTCTCCATGGGAGATGGGATAAACACTGTAAATGGAGACTTCAGTGAGGAAAACGGGCATGAGAAACTCAGCTGTTCCCAGTTTCCTCCCTCTGGGGACTGGATGTCAGTTGGAGGCACACACTCTTCCCCATGCTCTAAGTTCTGTGGGTGCAGACTCTGCTCTCAGTGGGTCCAGATCAGCTATAACAAGGTGTGTCATCCTGTCAAAGTATAAAGTTCAGTGTCAGGAAGCCCACTGTTTCCACATAAATCATTCAGCCTTAACCAACGATAAAGATGATTTTAAAATTCCATACATATTCCTCTTCTTAACTGGTTTACAACTTGTATGTGGAAAATAATGCCATTTGTTGGGGTTATTAGATTATAATAATGATATGATCTTGTGACCATTTCCATGAGCTAGGCATTTTAGTTCCAAAACTGCTAACGTCTATTACTATGGTTCGCAGTATTGGAGATAAAGGTGACAGAGGTGATGCTGTTGATCCCAAGTACAGTCTCTAAAACCTACTTCATCATAATCTGGGGATAGAGGTGGCCTCAAGAAAGGTTGGAAAAGAATCATTGATAGCTTTCCAAGGACAAGAAAACTCACTACCTCATGAGGCATCCTCTACTTCTGTTGTCCAACACTGATCGTTGGAAAGTTCTCACTTCTATATTCTAGGAGCATTCTTCCTGTTTTCATCACCCCGTATCTGTGGATCTTACTGACAGGTATTAGAATATCAGGTAACTGTATTTTGAAACGAGACATTTCAACTACAATTGAGATCCTGTCTTAGAATAGAAAAGGATATAGAGGTTAATTAAGAACAGGGGATTTGTGGCCAGGAAGAAACGGATGTGAATGTTGATCACTTTGTAGATTGTGACCTTGGGATGAACCACTTAAACTTTTTGAGTTGTATCACTTGAATAATATTGTTTAGAAGCTCCAAAACAGAACTGTTTGCACGTAATGGATTCCTAGGCACAATGCCTGGTACAAGCTACATGCTTAGTAAACTGGGATTCTGACACAATTGCTAAGTAGTCAGGTCTTCTGCTGGACCTGATTATGCTGGACAAAGAGGCAAAGATGATTACATGTTCTTGAGATGTAAGACTATTAGTCTAGCCAAGGAGACATCACACACTGATCATTTCAGAAGATCAAGATGCATACTTTCCCTAGTCTGTTGTAACTCCCTAGTCTCTGAATGAACACCAACTCCCAATGCAAACAGATCTCTAGGGAACATTCACTCCAAAGAGAGTGTCAGTGGAGAACAGACTTGGTGCTGCCAAGACTGCCAGGAGCAAACTCTCCCTGGGACCTCCGAGCCCACTCTGGGAGTTGGAAGGGAAGAAAAGAAGTCAATTGGCTTCTGGAAACAACAGCTTTGATCATGAAGATTCGTTTACCCTGTGCCTGCGGCTTTAGCCATTCCATGAGCAGGACAGGTGTCCACGTCTGTAGTCCTGCTTTTCACACTGATTCTTTATTTGCCATCTGATACATGCTATTTTTTAAAAATCATGCACAAAATCTGATAGTAATGTTTCTAATGAGTTCTGATTGTGTCATTTTCTCATGGTCTTTAATATCCTAGGTTCTTTAATATCCTACGATGGAAGGTAAATGTCTTATCTGGGCATTTAAAGCCCTCTGGAATCTGGCCTAATCTCATATGTCCCGCTAACTCTGTTAGGCCCTGACAGGCTTAAGTTCAAATAAAGGCACAGTTTCAGTTTTTTTAGTATATGCTAAAGGTTTCTATTTCTATGTCTTTGTTCTT